>MU117979.1:205738-283196 GCA_014904855.1 Thelephora ganbajun | reverse complement strand
CAATTCGCTCTTCTCCTCCACCATGACCCTTGAGAACAACAGAACTTTCATCTCTCCTCACAATCAGAGGATTACTCGTATTGATGCTCGCTCTCATCGCAAGAATGGGAAGGTGGGTCCGGACAGTTATGGGTTTGAATACCTGACTATGGCCTCGGTAGGCGAGCTGGATGAGTTTCGATTTGTGAGACTCATCACAGTTTGCCTTTAGCTTGTCGATGCCGTGATTAGTCAGGAAGACAACGAGTTCCCCCATCGCCAGTATGCGAGCAGGTGCTTGTTCAATGACATCATCTGGCAACAGGCTATCGGAGCCTGTAAGAACATGGACCACAACCATCGTGGTTGTGACATGGGCGATGAAGAGAAGGTCCTCTTTGACTTGGTCTCCGCGGGGATCATTGACCACCAAGAATTTGATGAACTGCACAAATGGTTGTCACACAGTATCAGGTATTCGGCCGTTGTGGCTGATTGTCTGTGGGCCTTATATGAGGCAGAACATACAAGGGTATGTCTGACATACCGTATCAACCAATTTAGGCTAATATATTATGCGGCATTAGAATGACCGCCTCGAACAAGAGTTGAACAGCCTCAAGGGTCAGGTGGCCCTTATCAACAGTCATCTTCTGGCAGTGGACCATTTCTCATTCAACACCAATTCCAAGGTGAACGATGAGCTCAAGAAGGACAGGGAGAGGTTGGACCGACACTGCTTGTGTGTCAACCTCCTTCAGGAGAAGCATAACGGTCTGGTCATGTATGTGACTAACCAGTCTGATCAATTGGAGCTCCAATGTCGTGGGCTCATCGCTCTAAGGGAGAGGATGTGCACCTGCAACGTCAAGGGGTCTTCACCTGTCGGTGGTTCGGGAGCAGCTCTGTCTTTCTCTCACTCTCCTCCATCTACTCCTCATCGTGATCCGTCTCCTGGAGCTGGCATCCTATCGACCATCAAGGAGGTTCCCATTGTGGCTCCGGTAGAGAATGCCGAGCCTATCTTTGTTCCTCCACCTTGTTGCAGTCCTCGTAGGACTATGGTAGTTGAGTCTTTGACTACCCTTCGAGTTATTACTCCTGCGGAAGAGCAGGAGATAGAAGACACGTTGGTTGGAGCCTGGCAGGCTCAAGGTTGTGCTGCCATAGGTTGACACACTCGTCCTCTTCATGACTACCATCCTTACCACAAGGCTTTAGGAAGTTGTCCCAAATACTCCCGTTGGCTTGGAGTCAAGCGAGAGCTCTGGTCCAAGATGTGCCAAGCCCATTGTGACATTGAGTCAGGAGCAGCTGGAGACTCAGAGTCTGGGAGCGAGGGGTTATTGGATGCTCTCGGTTATGAGAGCAGTCACAATGATGCCCAACTCAACAGTGTCCGCTCGTCTCCAGTCCTCTGATAACGTGGGTGGGGAACTTCAGCTTGTCTTCCCTGTTTCTCAGGAAGAGTTTGACTCTCTCTTGTCTGGAGAGCTCGAAGCAGAGGTTCACCCGATTGTGACTCAAGAGGTGGTTCATAGTGGGGCTCAGGACAGTGAGGAACTCAAGTATAGTGACGGGTGGGTGACGGATTGTAGCATAGCAGGTCTCAAGTAGTTGGCTGAGGTAGTACCGGTATCAGTACTACAATATAACCTCTTCTTCATCTTCTGTGCATGTGAGCAAGTTGGAATGGGTAAAAGAGTGTTTACAAAAGTGTCCGTTTGGTAAGAGGGGAAAATGATAGGGTATAAGGAGAAATTGTGGGGTAACAAACGTGGAGTCATAAGGATTTTAAAAAGTTTTGAAAATTACTCGCCCAAAAACTGTACAATCCTGACACTTGATTGCACTCAGGGAGGGGATGTGTCATTGCTCCGCTGAGAGTGAGGATCCTGGTCTTGAATTAGGAGAGGCTCCAGTATTCTCGCAATCTCCTCTGCCATCCTCTGAAGGTCCTCCTGCCATAGCCACAGTGGCTTCAAGTTCATCGACCAAAGTTGTGCCAGTCAAGAACGAAGTCCCTATCCCAGTGTTGCCTCCTTGCTGCCCTCCTCATCGTATGGTCAAGGAGTCTACTACCACTCTTTGGGTCATTACCAAAGAAGAAGAGCAGGAGATTGAGGACAGGCTTGTCAGCACATGGCAGGCTCAGGGTCAAGCCAAAGTTTGTCATCTCAACCATTCCTCTTGTGATTACTACCCTTATCACAAGTCTGTAGGCAAGCCCAAGTACTCTTGCTGGCTCGGAGTCAAATGTGAGCTCCACCAGAAGATGTGCAGAGCCTGTTGTGGAGTTGACTTGGGAGCAGCTAGCAACTCAGAGTCTGGAAGCAAGGGGTTATTGGCTTTTGAGTGTGATGAGGGTGGTGATGATGATGCCCAATGCCAACATCTTCTCTCGTCTCCACTCCTCTGATCACATCAGGGGTGAACTTCAGTTAGTCTTCCCTATTTCTCAGGAAGACTTCAATTCTCTTTTGTCTGGAGAAATCCAAACAGAAGTTTGTCCTGTTCTTGTTCCTGAGGTGGTTTGTAGTGGGGTTCGTGACAATGCTGATGATGTTGATGATGGCTGGGTTACAGATAGGAGTGTCAAGGGCATCGAATAGTTGCCAAGGTAGTACCAGTTCCAGTACTACAATATAACTTCTTCCTCATCGTTGTCTGTGTGAGCGAGCAAGTTGAAATGGTGGAAAAGTATTCTACAAAATTGTCCGTGAAGTAAAATGAGAGTGATGATAAAAGAAACAAGTCCAGTAAAGAACATGAAATTGTAAGGATATTAAAAGTTTAAAAATTTTACTCACCAAACTTGCATAATCCTGACAAATATCTCCAAAACTGCACCACCAATTTCTTCCATATGGGGTGGGATGTGATCCTGGGGATTGTCAGGCCACTCTAGCCCAAACGCTCACTGGCACAAACGAGGTTTGCAAGGCCTTGAACAAGGATACTCGTCTTGTATGCCTACTTGCTCAATATTCCAGCGGGAGAGTCATTCTCCTCTTCAAACTGGCAGCAGTGAGCTCTCTTCGGATAGTGTCTGAACAACACGGGATTTGACCCAAGGGGATTACCGATAGGTGCCCTGGCCACTGTATGAAATGAAGGTCTCTCAGGAAGAGTCAGCCTAGCAGGTGTTTATGAGAGTGGGAGAGGAAGGGATCATCGTTCTGAATGTTACAAAAGCACCCTCAGCCTAAATACCGCTCACTATCCAGGCCTAGCGAGAGGGGAGAGGATATCTGATGATAATAGGGATGGGGAGCTACAAGGGCTAGAGAGGCTATACTTATACTACTCTACTCTAGGGCAGGTCTTTTACGCACAGACCATGCTGTGTCTCCCCATGTGATTACGCACAGACCAACGGAGTCCCGTCGGTCTGTATGGAACTCCTTGCGGTCCTTGCAGAGCTCCGTCTTCATCATCCATCAACTTATCTAAGCAATAAGAAAGTGAGAGAAAGAAATGATAAACCAATAACAATGAGTGGAAGGTTTATTTATAGAATGTGCTTGCTCAGCACAATTGAAAGGGGTCTAGGCTTTCTTCGGTGTGGCAGTGGGTTTCCTGACCAATCGTTCCCATGGCGGGCCATTGACTAAGTGTGGCGGGGTAAGAGAGTGCTTGTTTGTGAGGTGGAAGGGACTTAGCGTGAACACTATTTAACCGTGTGTGGACTTCACCTCTTTCCTCAGCAGTTCACTCTTCTCTTCCCCCACAATGACTCTGGAGAACAACCATACTTTTATCACTCCTTGTAACCAGAGGATCTCTCGTATTGATAGTCGCCCACACTCTAAGTATGGTAAGGTGACTCCAGATAGTTACGGGTTCGAGTACCCGACCATGCCATCGGTAGGCAAGCTGACCGAGTTTCGATTTGTGAAACTCATTTCAGTTTGCCTTTATAGCTCGTGGACGTGGTGATTAGTCAAGAGGACAATGAGCATCCTTGTTGTCAATTCACGAGCGGTTGTTCCTTCGATGACATAGTCTGGCAACAGGCTATCGGAGCCTCCAAGAACATGGACCACACTCGTCATGGTTGGGATATGGGTGATGAGGAGAAGGTCCTCTTCGATCTGGTGTCTTCAGGCATCATCGACCATCAGGACTTTGACAAACCCCACAAGTGGTCTTCATGCAGCATTAGGTATGCAGCCGTGGTGGCTGATCGCCTCTGGGCTATGCACAAGGCAGAACGTTCTAGGGTATGTCTGATATACTGTATTAACCGATTAAGGCTAACCAGTATATCGCATAGAACGATCACCTTGAGTGAGAGCTGCACGAGTTGAAGGGGCAAATGGCCCTGATTAACACTCATCTCTTGGCCATGGATCGTCACTCCTTCGACGCGAACAAAAAGGTGAATGATGAACTGAAGAAGGACGGGGATCGACTTAATCGTCATCGACGATGTGTTGACCTCCTTCAAGAGAAGCACAACGGGTTGGTGATGTTTGTGACCAACCTATCGGACAGCATCGAGCTTCACCATCGTTCCCTGATCACTCTTCAGGAGGGGATGTGTGCTTGTCCTTGTACAGAGAGTCCAGTCATTGATGGGTCCAGTGCAGCTCTGTCCTTCTCGCATTCTCCACCATCCAGTCCTCATCCTACCCCGTCGCCTTCCATCACTATGCCCATGGAGAACGAGGAACCAATTGTCGTCCCTCCGCCCTGTTGTGCTCCTCGCCGTACAGTGGTGGAGTCTTCAACTACCTTACGGGCCATTACTGAGGAGGAAGAGCGGGAGATAGAAGATCGCCTCGTTGGAGCATGGCAAGCTCAGGGTCGGGCCACTGTACGTCAACAGCAACGTTCTCTCCGCAATTACCATCTTTATCGCAAGGCCTTAGGAAGTTGCCCCAAGTACTCTCATTGGCTCAGAGTTGAACGAGACCTCTGCTCCAAGATACGACGTGCCTGTTGTGATGTTGAATCAGGCACAGATGGAGACTCTGAATCCGGGAGCGAGGGGTTATCGGATGTTGAGTGTGATGAGGGTGGTGATGATGATGCCCAACTCCACAGTGCTCGCTCGTCTCCGGTCCTCTGATAACATCGGTGGGGAACTTCAACTGGTCTTCCCTATTTCACAGGAAGAGTTTGATTCCTTGCTGGCTGGAGAGATCGAGGCTGAGGTTCATCAGGTGCAGGAGTCTGAGGTGGTCCGAAGCAGGGCTCAAGACGTCAATGAAGGGCTCGATGACAGTGATGGGTGGGTTACGGATCGTAGTGTCATCCTTGATTAGGTTGCCAAGGTAGTACCGGTTTCAGTACTACAAATAAAATCCAGTTTTGCCTTCTTATGTTCCTAGTGTGAGCAAGTCGAAATGGGCAAAAGAGTGTTTACGAAAGTGGCCATTTAAAGGTGAAATTGATAGGGTATATGGAGAATTGGTTGGGCTAACGAATGTGAAGTCATAAGGATTTAAAAGTTTCAAAAATTTACTCACCAAAACTGCACAATCCTGACAGGGATACCCTCTACACTTTAGATACCTTTCCCAGCAAGATTAAATATGATGGGTTTTAGCTTATTGCTAAGCCAGACCCTTATGTCATCTTAAGCAAAAAAAAAATTATTCTATAATATATAGAATTTGAAAGGAAACAATTATATCCCAAAGAGCAACCTTCTCCCTTCTGAAAAGCAGTGAACCTGCTCAGGTGTACTCCAAGCTGACAATGTCTCATCATTAACCCCCAATGATGGACCCCTGACCAGGGGATTATTACCCTCTGAGTTTTTTGCCTTAGTGAATGAGGTATCAGAACTCCACACATCACTCCAGTCAGCCACCATTTCCTGATAACCTTGGCCTACTATGATCAGACTTGCTGTTACCAAGACCATATATAAACATACCAGCCAGAGGGGTGAGACAAGTTCCATAACAGCTACCTAAGAATGAGTCCTGGTTTGGGCTGTGATCCAATCCAGCATTCAGGTGGTAACAGTCAAAGTCATCCAAAGTTGGCACCTCAGGTTCTTGATTTGGATAATCCCCCAAGGTAGGAGTTGGCATATGAGGAGCCAGTGTATCTCCAGGGAAACAAAAACCAGACACACACTTTGAAAAGAATCTGGAGGCAACATGAGGGGAGGAATGAGAGTACTTGTTTGGGCCTTCAGTTTCAATAAACCCTGTTGTTTCAAAGGAATCCATGGCAGTGTAAAAGGATTGTTGTGTCCCTTCTTGATGATTCCAAGTCCTCCCTGTGTCTATCACAATAGTTGTGTCACAGGCAAGCAAAGAAGAATCACTTGGGAGAATGTCATCTTCAAGTTCAATATCCCAGGCCGGAGAATGATTGCCAAGGATCCCTTCTTTTTGCTGTGGTTTTGACATTGCGTCCCCTAGTGGACCTAAGTGTTTGCTACTGCTTTCCAAAACAAGTGAATTCACCACAGTCAAGTCCTTTGCTTGGTGGGGTTGAAGGCAACCGTGAACCTATCACAGCAGATTCAGGCTCCCTGTGGAATAAGCGTTGCGCTTGGAATTCAAAGGTGAATGACTTGATAGCACCCAGCAGAACTGGACCTACCAGTCTGGTCAAGAAGAGACGTACCAGCTGCAGTCAACGATGACCTTCCTTTTCCAAAAAACCCCTTATCGCCGGCCGGTATCTTGAGATGGTCAACTGTAGGGTTCCAAAGAGTATTGAGGCGACTCACTGTCAGTCTCGATGGTCCGACATTTTTTGGGACAAAGCCGTAGAGAAACGAAAGACCCGTGGGGAGTCTTGGTTTTTCACGACGCCTTCTCTCCCTCTTCATTGGCGAGAGCTCTTTCGCAGGCTCACCCGAAGGATCGGGGCCAGACGTTGTTGTGTCGCTCTTGAGCCCTAATGGTCGGTTCCGTTCTTTGCCTTGGTTAGGATGCTTCCCCAGTTGCTTCTTCCGGCTTTTAGCGGTTTTCCCGGTCAGCGTGGAGTTTGCTTCGTTTGGAACACCTTTCGGGCCTTGAACTGGAAGGCAGACAGACGTAGACGATGGGTTGAATTCCGGTTGGATAGTCACTAGAGGACTACGAGCAGTCAAGAAGGGGGTTTGTAGACTGAAAGTTTCGGGCAGAGTGTCGCCAGTGCCGAGGGAATCTGTGCCATAGAATGGAACGAAAGCGAGCTGAGCGTGGACATAAGAGCGGACACGCCCAGCCTTGTTGACATCCATTGGCGATCAGGTCTTCAGGCGTGGGAAAGCGCGCGACGGAACAAATCGCGGTCGGACGCGCCATCTCGGTTCGCCATCTCTTTTTCTCTCCTTCCATCCCTCTAGGACTCAAATGCTCTCCAAATACGCCGCTCGCAGCCTTTCTGTTCATGGTCGTTGGTTCTCCTCATCCACCGCTCGCCACACCAAGGTTGCTGTCCTTGGCGCAGGTGGAGGGATCGGTCAACCTCTCTCTCTCTTGCTCAAAGTTGATCCTCTCGTTACTTCCCTGAGCCTGTACGATATCCGTGGCGCTCCCGGAGTCGCCGCTGATGTCAGTCACATTGACACACCAGGAGAGGTACACATTCCCCTTTCAATTTCGCCCAACTCATGCTGAATGGCGTGGTATCAGGTCAACGGTTACCCTGCAGACAAACTTGACGAGGCTCTCGATGGTGTCAAGGTTGTCGTGATACCCGCTGGCGTTCCCCGAAAGGTACGGTTACGTCTTTCTGCGAAGTGTATCCAGTGATTCACTGTTTTCCACCTTAGCCTGGCGTAAGTTAACCCACTCTCAGTGTCTCTGTGAAGTGGACTTCTCAACCTTTTTCCCTTCCCATGACAGATGACCCGTGACGACTTGTTCAATGTGTGTTTATTCATTCTCGTCCACCCAGATATTGCCTCACAAATTTTTGGTAGACCAATGCTTCCATCGTCCGTGACCTTGCTGCCGCGGTCGCCCGCGTCTCCCCAGAGGCCCACGTCCTCGTGATCTCTAACCCTGTCAACTCCACCGTTCCAATCGTCTCTGCCGTCTTTGAGAAGGCCGGTGTCTACGACCCGCGACGAATCTTCGGTGTGACAACACTTGATGTTGTTCGCGCTGGCCGTTTTGTATCGGGGATTGTGGGAACGAATCCGGTCGACACTCCGATCACTGTCATCGGTGGACACAGCGGCGCGACTATTGTCCCTCTTCTCTCACAGTCATCATTCGGAAAAGGAATCTCCGGAGAAGCCTACAACAAGGTCGTGAACCGTATCCAATATGGTGGTGATGAAGTTGTCAAGGCTAAGGACGGTGCTGGAAGCGCTACCTTGTCCATGGCTTACGCAGGCGCTAAATTCACCAACGCCTTGCTCCGCGGTTTAGCCGGTGAGAAGAGTGTGATCACTCCCACTTTCATCAAGAGCCCGTTGTTTGCCGATCAGGACATTGATTTCTTCTCATCTAACGTCGAACTTGGTGTAAGTACAGAAAACGTTGATCCACCGTGACCGTGCTAATGCGGTGTCCTCCCAGCCGAACGGCGTTGAAAAGATCCACTCTATTGGGGAGTTGACTGGAGAGGAGCAGAAACTGTTGGAAGCGTGCCTACCTGAACTGAAGAAGAACATCGAGAAAGGAAAGGCCTTCGTAGAGTCCTCCCCTTGATTCACTCCCACCAATGTCCTAAATTTAAATACACGATTAGAACGAGAGTCGCACTATATAATGAACCATACCTAACCGTGTTTTGAGTACCTGCCCTTGACCGCCGTGAAACCATCCTCATCCATTTGGGGAGGTCGACGGTCTGGTGGATGGTCTGAACCATGCCCATCTTCATCATCTGATTCCCAATCGCCCTCTTCCTCATTGCTATCCGTATCCAACCCTCCAGAAGGACCTGTTTGTGCGACTATGGGTCTGTTAGAAATCGTGTTGGCTTGTTGTTCCAAATACTGTAGACCGGCTAGATCACCCTGATGGATGTCCTTCCACAGCTTTATAATGTCTTTTGCGACCGACTCCGCACTCTCGTCCTCTATAACAGTCTCGAATTCGTCGTCCATGATCTGAAGGAGCATCTCTTCGATGTATTCTGTGTCGGGAGGCGTAGACTGCTCTTCAAATGTGTCGACAATGACGGATGCTATCCACGTCCGCTTCTTGGTCGAATCCGGGCCACCCCAACTATTCTGAACGGCAATCCCCAGTGCTGGCCACAACGCGAGACGAGCGATGACACCTTTAGCGAAGGAGAGAGAGGTGGAAGGACAAGACGAATCAGACATGTTTCGGGTGGTCGATTTTCAAGTTGAAATTACTTCTCGCTCGATCTCTCATCATCAGTTCATCTCCCATCGACGGCGACCACGACGGCGACGAGGGATGGTCTCCTCATCGCCTGTAGAGTCCGAATCCATAGAGACTAATAGACCGCCTGCGGTCAGCAGCCTCAAGTCCCATTTTGAACAGATTGCCAACGCCAATTCTCAAATCCCCGTTAACAAAAAGCTTACAGTTTCTGGACTCGGCTTCCCAACCAGCACTAGTGGTCTCTTGACTACCGACCGTAAGGTTAGCCCCCGTCAAAGAACATCTTCTGGTGATCTTCACCCTCAAGTCGACGATCACGACGACGAGAACCGTCCCGCAGTTCACCTCAGGTCTGCTTCCTCCTCCTCAGACCTCAGGTCTTCTAAACGGCCCCCTCCCCCCCCTCCTCCAACTCGCTCTACCAAACCAGCCTCTCCAAGCGCGTCTCCCCGTTTGCGTCCCGTTCCAACTTCTTTTCTCCCCAACCCTTCCACCAGTCCGACCAAACGTCCCCCTCCGCCAATACCCCCTTCCCCCATCCCAAAATCAGACGTACCCCTTCCCCAGGCTGGAAATGTAGTTTCCCTGCGAGGGAAATTCTCAAGGTTTGGCAGATTTGAACCATTGCGCCATCATCATGGCTAATCCGCGTAACATATAGCAGCGACACTCCTCAACTACAATCCGTGCATCCACTATCGAAAGCGGTTGCTGACGCCCATCGATCGGAGACCACGGACAACTCCCAGCTGTGCAATGGAGATAACCTCCTCTCTCTCCCTCCCCCGCTCCCTGTGAGAAAAAATGGAAACCCCTTGACTTCTGTCGACAACAGACCGATCAACGGCGGTAGTCTCATAGTCCAAATCGACTCGCCGCAGGATCCTAAGCCTCCCCGCATAGTTCCTCCACGCCCTCCGCCACGCCCCAAGAATGCAGTCTCTTCGTCACAATCAACCTCTCCATTCAATAACTCTCATACCCCTCCACCACTACCAGCTAGAAAGGCCACCTCTTACGTTGAGGACATCCCTCCTCCGCGCGCCCTCGCCTTGCGCATCTCGGAAAATACAACGTCTCCCGAAACCACCATACAACCTTTACCAACTGTCAATGAGCGGAAAATATTTGGAAACATGCCTCCTCCCCCAAAACGGCAGATTGGTTTGAAGGATGACCTCCCAGAGTTCAAACGCCAGCAACAATTCTCTGATTCTTCGGATGAAGAGGAAGAGGAAGAATCTAAAACGAGAATTGACCTTCCGGACTCCAGCCGCTCGTCACGGAAACCCCCCTCCGCCGATTTCTATCAGCACTCGGAATCACACATTCCTGTCCCTCACAATGGAGTCTACGCTGTAGCCGGCAGCATTGTTGCTGTTGTATCATCTCATGCTGTCAAACTGTTTGACCTTACCGTCTCCGAGTCGCCTCTGTACGCCTTGGACTTGAAGGACATAACCTCTGATCATCGTTCAAGAAAACCCACAAGTCTCGCATTCAGAAACTCGCGCACCCATGGTCAGGAAGCCACCCTGCTTTGGATAGGTACAAAGGATGGTCACATTTTTGAAGTGAACATCCGCTCCGCATTACTCGTTTCCTCGAAGATAGCTGCTCATGCTCATGCTGTTATCCATATCTTCTCCACTGGCTATACGATGGTCACGATGGACGATAATGGAAAGGCCCTCGTCTTCGCTCCGGATGATCCTCAAGATTTTGTTTTGTCTAACACTCAAGCAAGGGTACTGCGGGTTGCCGATAAACAAGATTTCGTGAAACTCATCGCAGGGAGGTTGTGGACATCAGCCCGGGAACCCTCCTCTGGAACTGCAAACTCCTCCCGTGGACCCATCGTGCGTGTATACAACATTCATACATTGGGAAGTCCTGGGAAGTCCCTCTTGCCAACTGAGCACGTTGGAGCGGTAACATGTGGAACCATTCTCCCCTCCAACCCTGGCTATGTTTACCTCGGGCATGAAGGCGGCACTGTCACAATCTGGACGCTAGAAGGGGCACAGTGCGCGCCTGAATGCGTCGATGTGGTCAAGGTGTCGATGTCTGATATTCTTTGCTTAGCTGGCGTCAACGATAGGTTGTGGGGCGGTTCCAGAGCTGGACACATTTCTGCTTACGACACTTCGCAAAAACCTTGGGTGATGACCAACTCTTGGGTCGCTCACAAAGACGTCCCCGTCACACACTTGTCTGTAGATCCTTGGAGTATATCATTGGTTGGGAAGCTATGCGCTGTCAGTGTTGGCAGGGATGAGAAGATGAGGTTCTGGGATGGCCTATTGGCAGTGAGTTGGATAGGTCTGTGTCAGAATTTTTGGTACCTCAGCAACCTGTTCATACTTCTCTTTACCGAAGATCATGAATTAATGACACGCGAAGAAGAATACAGTTCCTACCGCGAGCTGAGCACACTCATCGTTTCTTGGAACGTCGACGCCAACAAGCCGGATGCACTAACCGGTGTTCCGAACAACATTGACTTTTTGAAGGAGGCACTCACCAGTGCAAACTCACCGGATATCATTTCCTTCGGCTTCCAAGAGGTTGTGGATCTCGAGAATCGGAAGGTGACGGCCAAGTCCGTTCTCCTTGGTAACAAAACCAAGGCACATGACGGTACGATGTCGCAGAAAGTATCTACTTCCTACAAGAAGTGGTACGACCATCTCGTTCTCTCCATTCGCCTCGCACATCCTGGCACACCATACCACGTAATCCACTCAGAAAACCTTGTCGGGCTGTTCAGTTGTATATTCGTTAAGGTATCCGAACGGGCTTCGATCAAGGATGCACACCTCAATGTTGTAAAACGCGGTATGAGAGGTAATTTCGGGAATAAAGTAAGAAAGCCTACGCCCTCCACGGACCCATCTCACGTCCTCCTAGGGTGCTATCGTCTGTCGGCTCGTCATCGATGATTCCTCGCTGTGCTTTATCAATTGCCACTTAGCGGCAGGCCAACACCATGTCCGCCAGCGGGGAAGGGACGTCGCCGCAATCTTGGAAGAACGCACCCTGTTCCCTGAGCAAAGCAGCTTTGATCCTTGCGCCTTTGTCAACGGAGGAGACGGGACAATGGTCCTTGACCACGAGATTGTCTTTGTGAGTACCAATTCTCGTTGTAGCCTCTCGTATTCTGAAGGCCACCTAGTTCAGCGGAGATATGAATTACCGCATAGATGCTCGTAGGGAAGTGGTTATCGCTTCCGCACGTTCTGGAGAGCATCAAAACCTTCAAATGCATGACCAGCTTCTGAAAGAGATGAAACTCAACCGTGGGTTCCGTCTCCGTTCGTTTCAAGAAGGACCGATCGACTTCACCCCAACATACAAGTACGACCCTAGGACAAACGAATTTGACACGTCGCCAAAGAAACGAATCCCTGCGTGGTGCGATCGTATCCTCTGGAGAGTCCTCAATACCTCTAGGGTCGTGCAAACTCAGTATCGCCGCTGGGAGGCGGATATATCCGACCATCGACCTATATCTGCCGTGTTCAACTTAACGGTCAAATCTATAAACCCGGCCTCAAGGGCCAATGTCAAGAACGTCGTCGAAAAGGAGTGGGCCGGCCTCCAGCAACAGCTTTTGTCAGACATCCAAAGGTTTTACATTGATTGGGGAATTCTTTAAGACATTCTCAAATCCCCATAGCACTCCTTTTCCATCATATCACCACACCTCATTTGTATCACGCTCCCAAGAACGCTACTTATTGCCATCGTAACCATACGGACTCTTTTAGTTGTTAGTTATTTCCTGTATCCTAATCCACTCCATCTTGATCCAAGTTTCCGCCTTCGTCGCTGCTCGAGGACTCAGAAACCTCAGCGGCATCTCGACCTAGGAAGCGGTTTACTACATTACGTAGGATCCTTACCGGGAGTGGCTATTGTGAAGGATGGATGCAAGCCTTAGGAAAACGATCACTGGATTCTTTTACTTCACGTACCTCAACATTTGTCTCGTCATCACTGTCGTCTCCTGGTCCCCCTACGCCGGGATTCTGGTCGCCGACATCTGGTTCGAAGTCGAGCACTCCTACTTCACCTTGTAGTTGGCCTGGCATGCCTTCATTGGGATTCGGCATACCAATGCCATTCGCTTCTGCGATCATCAGGTCCTCCAGCGCGTCTTCAGGCAACTGTGCTGCCAACTGTGCAAACTGGATAACACCTCCAGGGAATCGAACGGCGAAATTGGGGTGCGCCACGAAAAAATCCTACAGAGTCATTAGTCTCAGCAGCGAGGTGGGGTGAGATGAGGCAAACCAACCTGTAGTTGTCTACGGAATAGACCATCTGGTATCAGTCTCTCCAAAAAGCGACCTTCCTCCCTGGGGTTCAGTCTCCGGGGGCGGTATCCTAGTATATTTTCGGCACCCTGGAAGAATTCCCCGTTGTACTCGCTAACCCTTAGGTTTGGCGGGAGAGGGTCACATGCAAGCTGTCTGGAATTGAGAATTTCTTTCGGGATAAAAGGAAACAAGGTCCGGCATGTCTTCTCAAGGATGATGACGTGTCGGTAAATCGAAGTGTGGATCGTTGTTGCAGCTAAAACTGTGGACCGGTCCTCGCTTGTGCTCGTGGAAGCTGAACCTAGGGACGGGAGCGACCTAATACACTCCGACAACCAGGAGGAATGACTGTCCCCCAGCCATATGTCCCCCCATCTCTGGACATAAAGGTGACACAGGAGCTGCACGACTGCATCTGTTGGGCTCGAAAGAGAACTTGGCAAGAAGGCACAGTGTCAGGCGGTGAATTCCACTCGAAGACATTAGGGACTTCTCACGATGAGTCAACGTGCAATTTGAAAGCGGGTTTGGATCGAACCTCAGCAGGTAGTGGTGTATCCACCTTATCTGCGAGTAGCGGAAGAAGAGAAGGGAAACGTAACACCGCAGCTACAAACGCCTGGGTACTCAATGTATGGACCTAAGATTCCAAAGATGTCAAAGAGTTGGCAAAAAGGTGAGCAATCCCACTAGCCTGCAACATCGTAGCATCCTCGCGGATTTTCATCGCTAGTGCTCTGGTATACCACCACCCAGGCAAAACTGTTGGAGTGAGCCTGCCCTCTAGATAGTCTCGATTTGTTTCAAAGTATTCCCAGATGTCTAATATCCAATCATGCCTTCCTGCCTTTACTGCGAGGCCGTCCAGATGCAGCAAAGATCCATGTGGATCAGTCCATGGATCAAGGGAATACAACAACTTGGCGAACTCGAACGCTGTTCGAGTGCAACCCCGACGGTAGAGGTCACTGTCAATTGTCAGATTGCGACACAGTGTGGTACAAATGGGACCACGACCCACACCAGTTGCCGATGGATGGCCAAATAAAACGGCCTATTTTCAACACGGTCGAAATCTAACCGGTGATACCCGCCCATGAAATTGAATGCTCCTACGAAGGCTCGCTCGTAACTGAAAAGGGCCCTGTCAATGAAGTCAGAGGCGGTGCTGTATTCTTTTATGTATTAGATGAGCGAAACAGGCAAACAACCGGATGTAACACCTTCTCGATGGCTATACACCTCCGCGAGTTGAAGCAGGGTGTCGGCATGATAGGGTTGTGCGCGTAAGAGGTGGTTAAACCCCTCAGGATCTATGTACCATCAGGCTTGATTGGGGAGCCAGCCGTGCAACTGCTTACCCCCGGACATGACGGTCTGCATGAAGGCCATGGTAATTGCTCGATACTTCTTTCCGTACTCGACAGTCCACCACACCTCCTCTGGTCGGACCGACCATCCGTAACGAAATAGCTTGTCCTCGCATTCATTGGGAGTAAGCTGGCGAATGGACAACCCTTCACGCAATTGCGCCGGCCACCAGTTTGGTTTGGGGTTTGTCAATGTTGATCTATGGGCCGCGTTCACCCGTTTTGACGCTGCGCGAGGGGTGATCTTGGAGGAAACGACGATCTTGGATCCGAAGAATTTACGCATCTCGAGATCACCATCGAGATGTTGTGGGGAGGTGGATAACAGAGCCACGAAGCGCTTGTTGGCCGATGGGCCGGGGTTCGAAATACCCCCGGGAACAACTGGTTGGGGCCCATTGTACGGGTCCAGGGATAGTTCAGCCAGAACTTTGTCGAAATCGTGGTTATGACTGGATTGTCCTTTAGCCTTCTGTTTTTTGGACTTTTTAGAGACGGTGGGTGGGGGTAGATTTTGAGTAGCCGGGTCGGTTACAGTCTGTTTCTTTTTCTTCTTCCCCTTCCTCACCCGGTTAGCATAACTCTCGGTCGATGAGCGACGGTAGGGCCACACACTTTCTTAAGTTTCGAGGGCTGATGAGATGGCTGCTCTTCTTCAAGATCTTCGACCACCAGCGTGCCAAACTTTCGGTGTGTCACTTGGCTTTCAAATCATACGATTGCTGGCGCAAAACGCACCATTGTAGACCCTTCCACACTAAAAGGTGTCTCCTCGTCATCAATGCCGGACCCGTTCTCAGTAGGACGTAGAGCGGAGAGTTCCTCTTGTTCTCTGAGCTGCCTCTTGTTCAATCGTGGAGCCATTGTGATGGTCCAGTGCCAACTACTAGGTCGATCGACTCGGGTGATCAACCCACCTATACAAGTGATAGCTATAAATCTATAGGAGAGGCAACAACTATTATACCAGATTTGCACCATACATACAACCCAAATCACCCGCTCAGTTTTCGTGGTTGTATGCTCGTGCCTCCAAGTTCAAGCTAGAGGCAACACCATGCCCAACTCTGTCACGACCGACTTCCCCCATGAGCCATCTCTCGTTTGCATTACCGTTCAATTTGTTCAATGATGATGGAAGGGATAATGATCTAGCTGCCGTTCATTGGCAATAAACAGTCCAACCTCTGAAACAAATTCAGCACGATTCGCAGGAACGGACGCATAGGTATCTCGTCGGTGTTACCGCAGCTACCCCTGATTTTCCCCAGGTTGGCGAAGGCTCTCCTGGGTGTATAACCAATCGACCTCAACGGCCGAGTGTCCAAGCTACATGTTTGTTAGGCTGTTTGACCGTGATTCCAATGATAGACTATACATACGATCCCCCATTTGGTCAATCCTTGGCGGTCCGTGAACTGACCGAAGTGAATTCCGACGGCAGAGGCAGAGGACTTGGACGCGTTCGCAGCAGCGATCTCCATGGAATTGTACATGCGAACTTTAGTAAACAAGAGAGAGAGACCAGGGAGTCACAAACTTTGCATTGGTAATTCCATACTGTGCGAAGGTCTCTCCAATGGGAAGTCCCGGGGATCGGACCCATCGTACTTAGTTACTTCAGAGGTGACCAAGATAGTCGGAAGTACATTCCGCGGCAGCGACGGTACCGATATTGTATCTGCCGTTGCATGGCTATCAAATATTAATAATCAAGGACTTAAGAGACTTACTGATATTCGCCGGTGTTAACAATTCCTCCAAGACCGAGGGCACCATACTCATGATCAGCTGTTCCAAGGAGCAAGGTCTCATCTAAAGCAAAATCGACGTATTCTTTCGAGTAATCAAGGACTTGGTTGTACTGGGAACATCAAAAAAGGTTAGATGGCGCCAGAAGTTGAGGGTCAGCTCATCATGAATATCTCATGTAGTGGCCAGCGACGTCATTTCCGTGACCAGTGTGGCCGATTCGTTAGGAAGGACTCAATGCCGCGTTGTATTCGCAGCCCCAGCACTACCACCGAAACTTCGACCATATAGTACCACGTAGGTGGGACGAAAATTTCACGAGAAACAAGTACACTCGCCAAGAAGAATCCCTTGTCTGAGTTTCGGGTAGTACGCTCCAAAGACCTGATCGCAGTCTTGGTTCCTTGGAGTTGTCCCTGTCCAACTATAAGGAAACGCAAATCAGATGACATGTGCTAGTAAATGATAGGGAGTGCGACTTACCTCGTAATTCATGTGATCGGCGTTGAACAGACCGGGATATGACATAACAGCATGGTCCGCGTTACTACCTCGAAGGTTTTCGAACTCGGTACGATTTACGAAGGTGTAGTAGCCATTCTTAGCCGCGAGAGCAAATACGTCGGTTTCATCACGTCGGCTGGGGCCTTTCGTGGGGTTCGGGAGGAAGAATGTTACCCAACCTTCAAGGAGGGTATCAATAGCTGGTCCGAGTGGAGTTCCACCTCCAAGGTGTTTTGCGATGACTGATTCATCGTCACGGTTACACACGTGGGAGGCGAACGATACAGGGGTTGTATGCTGGCCAAAAGTTGAATAGATATATACCTTTCAAAACAAAAACTCACCGTGATTCTAGACGCGACGACGAGACCTGTGTGATATCCTGCGGCTTTTGCTACTCCGAGAACAGGTTTCCGTTCTCGTCGACGCTAATGGCACCATCGTAAGTCTTGGAACGTGGATTGTGAAAGTTATCAGGCTTGGGTTTTGCGGAATTAGGTACCTTAATTACACAAGAACAGGCGGTAGCAGAGGTCACGAGTCAGTGACCCAAGAATCTGAAGACCTGGTTCGGATAGAACCGATTTGGATGGTGTTAGATCCAAGGACGTTGTTCCAGCCGTTGGGGCTGTTACTCCACTGATCACAACCCCTCACGAAGGCCTCAGAAGCGGGACCGAAGCCGTCGGGGGTGATTAGAATAAGCTAACCAGTGATGATTTAGACCCGGAAACCATTGAGGGATGCGGGAAAACGGAATGGTCATTTCTCAATTTAGCTAGCCCATGGGGACCGACCATTCCAGATCTTTCCCTGAGGGGGGTAGGGGCGCCGAAGTCACGCCACCGTTGTTCGTGACGGGAATGAAGGGTTGAGAAGTCTGGAGAAGTCGACGGGACAGGCCGTACTTTGAGCAGAGACAAAGTGAGAAGGGAGGACGGCAGCGAGAGAACGCATGCTTGCCGGGACTAGTGGTGAAAGACAAGGAGAATGACACGTAGAGGGAGCAGTAGTGTCACTCGTACGTGAAGCTCGTTTACCGTTGAAGCACATGGAGCGCATCGCAAACGTGTGTGTCGGGAGAAGCTCTTGGTGGGACGTCCGTCATGAATGATAATGGCGGTGAGAGATTTACATAGAGCTTGCACGTGCGGAAATGGGCTTGCGATACGGTTCAAGTACAACTACACATCGTATGCGACCCTGGCCGACGTCCATGCGTACCGATAATTGTGTTGGTAGAAATTCCGTAACGTTCTCCTCCCAGCCAACCGCGGTGTCGTTGCGTATGAGCCACCGAGCTGTGTGGATGTTGTCACCACCTGCACAAACAGAACACGGGTTTGGCACTTACCACAACGTAATGCTTCTGATCAAAGAAGTCTGATGAGTATCCGGGAAAGATCCCCGTCCCCACGAAGCTATCATGAGTATCAAACACAGTCGACGTCCATTCCCACACACCCCCGTTCGACCCACGTCCACCGTTGGCGGGTCCACCGGCGGTAGCTCTGGTCGGCTGTTAGCGAAGGCAAACGTGTAGAGTACAGCCGGGACACTTACGGGCAAGGGTGCCAATTCCTGAATCCCACATTCGCCCCCTCTTCATACCCGACGTTGAACCTATCCAAGAACAGTCGGAGTTCGGGCTCGGTTGGGATTCTACCCCCTTTCGATTCAGCGCACGCCGACAACTCATCGAACGATCCAACCATTGGCCAATTCTCTGCAATCTTCATCGGTACCGGGCCGTAGACTGTGCGGACCTACATAACCCATCATCACTCTCTTCGTCAAAGGGGAAGTAATCAAACCATGCAAACCTTAACTTCACCCCCATCCTCAACCCAGTTAGCGGGTAGACTGGTTGATGCCCTTTCATCAGTGCCACCCATCCAAAACTCGTAAAACTCTTTGATGGTGATTGGCCGGAAGTCGACCCTGAATCTCCCAACCTCTACCTGCCGAGAAGGATTTTCATTATCCCACCCGAAATTGTGGGATTTTACGTCCATGCCCTCGTCTGCGATATAGTCTTCTAGTTCACAGTCATCCCTCCCAACCGGGATCACCTCGGGACCCAACTCAATGTTCGACTGCACCGGCGCCGTGATTGTACCCCATTGTTTTACCAGTTCATCCCACACTGGTGCGTGGATGCCTGGAGGTGGCAAAGTTCCGGAACAATCTGAGTCCGCTTTCTGAATGAGCATATACAAAATTGTCTGGACCAAAGTTAGTATTGGTTTCGGCGCGGTATCTGCAGCTTCTCACTTCGATATGGAATGCATCGTGTTCCAGTACTATGGCGAGAGTGCGTGCCAATCGTCGAGTGAGTACGCGTTTTCCAGAATCAAGTTCTCGATAAAGGTCGAGTACCCGTTCCCTGACTCGATCGCGGTATCTGGCCACCTCTGACAGGGGTGGCCAGTCTTCATCCTGCTCAGGTACTTCGGAGTGACTCTAGAACACTTTTAGTGATATAAATTAATTACTAGAGAACGAGCACTGACGTGACAGTAGTCTGGATCATCGACGTGGGGATCGATTCCGCGCTGCAGAGCTGTATGAGAATGACAACCTTTGTGGACTATGCGAGACTAACCTCGAATATGGTAGTGAATTTCCGCGGCTCGACGTATGGTTGTTGAAGAAGTTTACTGAGAAGTATATTATAGAATCTGTAGATCAAGGGAGGAATGCGTCACGTAGGATGACTCTCATGATGGAAATGCGCACTTACGTCGGGATGTGGCCGAGGTAGAACAGGCACTTGTGTCGCAAATCGATTGGTTTGGCATGAAGCAGGTGAGACGGTACCATGCCGAGTGTAACGAGGTCCCAAGCCTTCCACATCTCACGAAACTCTTGGACGGTCGGTACGCCGAAGTGTGGCCCTGGCTTCGACGACAAGGTAGTAAAGCTAAAGCTCGGGCGCTCCACGATGTGCAGAACGATGTTGCCTTGTTCGAGGGTTAGCAATGAGCGGAGTCCAGAGATGGCCAACGAGTTCAGGGTGTCAACGAACGTGTACTAGTTGAGGTGAGTAAAACGAGACCGGCAAGGTAGGTAAGGTACCTTGGATCCAGAGATGTTGATGTGGGAAAGCTGGATATCATCCATGGTGACGCGGCCACGGAGTGAGGCCCTGTACAATTCCGAACCTAAACCCGAACGTACTGAGCTATTGAGAAACGTCACTCAAGAATTTCCCAACTGTACCATCGCTATGGAGCACTATCCAAGTACGGCGGCAACAGGTGACGGAGGTATGTAAAGTTTCTTGTGCGTGCACCAGCAAAGCACCGAAATCTATGGCGGAACCTTGGCCGAACGCTGCAAAGAGAAGATCCGGAGACCCGCCTGCGAGCGGCACGGCGTTGAGGGTATCAATATTTGGGTTTATTGCCACGAAGTGCAAGACGACGGGAGAGGGGGGAATGAACGGGGATGTCATTGCGGAAGGTATTGGCGACGACGATAGAGGTCTGAGAGCAATTGCTGGGAAGGAAGGAGGAAAATGGGTGGAATTTATAGCCAACGGGTAATTACAGGGAATACGAAAGGACGAAAAAAGAGTGGAACCCCAAAATCCGCGTGTGCAAACCGGACCTTGAGTTTTCCGGCTTATCTCGAGATCTTGGATTTGTACGTAGAAAGGGGGACATGATATGTCCCAGTGCACGTGTTCGGGTAGGTTACCAGGGTAATCGAGGGAAACAAAGACGGAGAATGGCAGCCGAGCCCTGAAGCAGCAAACAGACTGTGACAAAGGTCACCGGGGTCCTACCATCACGCTCTGGCCGGCCGAGATATAGAGATAGGAGGCAACTGTTCTGCTGTACCAGCCAGAGAGCACGAAGATAGGTGAGAGACCTAGAGAAGATACACGGGTACGGCAACTGTAATATCTTGTCTTTACCCGTGAACAGTAAGACAGACAACACTGGGACGGCGTCATCGATCGTCAGGTCTCTACCCAAGAAACGACTTGCAACGAGGTTGAGGGGATGGACAAGGTAGATCTTGCGAATCATTTAATGGAATGCAAAGTATATATACCCTTCACTCCCACTGTCGCAATCGCAGCGTAGGATGGCGCAATCGCGGTCATGTGACTATGAGTAGTATGCGATACCTACAAAGGGCGTATCCAGGGCGTATCCTAGATCTTGTCACTTACAAAATCAGCTACGCTTCGTCCGCAATCCGTCAAATCATTTGCTGATCACAGAATCCGGAACGCCTAATTGACGTTGCAAGACTGAAACGCTTTCATCTGTTGATCACATCCCCGTCCGATCAATCGACCCTGGGATAAGGTGCTCTGGAGATATCAGATGGGACTCACCCGAAATGATATGGTTAGCAGGGGGCGGCCCAAGAGATCCCATTACTGGTTCGTCAACATCCGGCATGTTCCCGAGTTCAACCCCTCCTGCAATCGAGACGTCGCTAACCTGATAATCCGGAGAATGGACGCTCGTTTGCACCAGGCTTCCAACGTCCATGTTTCTCGTCGTCATCATCTGCAGGCCGGTGGCGTAGCGCATATCGTGCATCATTGCATGCCTGTGGGGGGCCTCCGAGTCTTCGTTTTCCACAACGACCGTCCCATCCGGCTTTCTTCTCCCTTCTACCTGCTTCACGAAGTTCCCCCAAACAGCCCTTTCATCAGTCCCCATGACTTCAAAAGCCGCCTTGACTCCGTCGTCAGCTCTTCTCCAGACGCTCCGATGCCGACAAACTGTACTCTTGACGTATCGGCAGCCGAACACCTTCTCAAATGCGCATTTCTGGGTGAGCGTGGGTTGCTGAGTGACCAGTGAATCCATCTGCTTGAATCCTTCTGAGACCTCAGAGACGGTGTAATCATTCGGCCATCGCTTCAGAGGAGGGTGTGGGTGATGAGGGAATGTAACGGACGAAGAACCGCTCGGCAACGGTTCCTTAGGCGTGGGAGTGTACGCAAAGATTTGGTCCGTTGTGGCCCGTTTGGAGGCTAGAGGAGAGGGGAACGGCGGAGGGCTGGGGTATGCTTGATTAGAGGTGGACGATGGGGAGGGATATGGTTGAGTATCGGTAGAAGGGACGATGTAGCTGTTCCCTGGGACCGTGGCTGGAGAAAACGTGACCCGATCAACACGATAGTACTTGGCAGAATGTCCACCCTCGTCAACGCTGTCAGGAGCTGAGCGTTTGACAGCGGTCACAGTGGGTGAAAGAACAGGATTATAAGATACAGTTTGGTGGAGGGGTCTCGGTTGAAGGGCAATCTCCTCCCTCAGTCCTGGACATTCGTCATCAGAAAGTCCCTCAAGGAAACTTTTCCGGACCCTATACAGGACACGTTGCTCGCTTTCCACGGTCCTTACAGTGGAGACGGCGTGTTGCTCCCAGTGACCCGAGACGGGATTGTAGCAATCAACGAAGCATGCGGGATTCAGTCCCAGGTCTGAGACCAGTTGCGAGAAGTGGGAGAGTTGGAAAAGGGGAAAGGTTGCTATCTCCTGGGTAAGACGGATTGGATCGTAGTGTGGCTGGTGTGCGAAGTTAGACGGATGGGCGCAGGCCTCGGAAACGTGGGATTCAGACCTTATACCAAAAGACGAGGGTGATAGACCGCCTGAGGGATTCTTCTAGGGCCTGTCTGTCGAGGGTGTGCAGCTGGACTTGTTGACCCTGAAGATGTTGCTGGTACGCCGTCTGCTGGGTGAGAGACATTGCGGCTGACAGGACATTGAGTGTGTTATACAAGAACGAGAGTCGATCAGATAAGATACCTGTGTGGAATGGAGAGACTGTGGAACCTTGCTCGTCCTTGTCCAGGGACCTCTTTCCTGGATTATCTAAGCCGGTCTACCGGACCTCCGCTCCCACCTCCGACCGCTGGGCTCCGTGATCACGTGCCTCCCCTCCCGCTCCGCTTCACCGTGCCATACGCCGTACACCGTCTCCTATTCTCATCCCCCTCATGCGAATGTTCAAAGACTCGATTCACGGCTACAGTACGCCTGCCTCCTCCGCTCTGACTCTTTTGCTAACGGATTTTGTGTTTTAAGTGCCCTTTTCTCCCAAAATATGTGCATTTATTGATACGCAAGTCGCCGTTTCTCCATGTGTTCTATCGATCCCTTTATCCTTGTCTTTGCAGTGCCCATTTTCAACGGCTGAGGTTCGTCAAGCAACTTGGCACGAGCTACAGAGTCTGGCCCGGCGCAGCCCACAACCGGTTCGAGCACTGCTTAGGTGCCCCCTCCACAAGCCCTCCCCACGTGTTTCCTGCCCACTCAACTTCTTCAGGTGTCGCCTATCTGGCCCGTTGTATGGCTGAGCACCTTAAGGATCAACAACCAGAGCTCGGGATTACAGACAGAGATGTCGAGTGCGTTCAAGTTGCCGGTTTGTGCCATGACCTTGGACATGGCCCTTTTTCCCATGTATGGGATGGCCAGTTTATTCCAGCTGCGCTGTGGGTTACGCCACATACATCATTCCCAATCTTTTACCTCTCTGATAGAACTGTGCCTAAAGCCCCGGAAAATATTGGAAGCATGAAGATGCCTCTGAGATGATGTTTGATGATCTTGTCGTCAAGAACAACATTGATCTGCCCGAAAACGATATTCAATTTATAAAAGCCTTAATAGCAGGCGATCCCAGCAGTTGCTCGTAAGCATTTCAGTGGTGTTACTTTTTTGATGCCCTTCACAAGTAATTTCCAGAGACAATACAGAGAAACCTTTTCTCTTTGAAATTGTTGCAAACAGGAGGAACGGCATTGATGTTGACAAGTGAGCATTTCGTACTTTTTTACATCGCATGCTTTTGAATTTTCCACTAGGTTTGATTACATTGCCCGCGATACAAAGGTCACCAGCGACATTGCATCGTCGATCTGTACAGATCGGTTCGTTGTTGAGGAATATTATATGAATTGCCATTGACGCTGGTCAAAGGCTCATAAATTGTGCCCGAGTCATCGAGGACCAGATCTGCTACGACATCAAAGATGCAAACATGCTCTTTGAGCTGTGTCACACGCGCTACAGTCTCCATAAGCTGATTTATAGCCACAAGACAGGTAAGGTTCTGAGCATAAGTTTACACTTACCCCTTTCTCACCACTTGTTCAAGCCCGAGCAATCGAATACATGATCGTAGATGCGCTCCTCGCCGCGGAGTCCGTAATGCACTTCGCAGGCTATGTCACTGACCCAGGGAGGTATCTGCATCTCACCGACAGCATCATCGAGCTGATTCAAATGTCCAATGACCAAGTGAGCTCCGCCGAGCTCCTTTATCAGTTGGGATTGACCATTTCCAGAACCTCACTGAAGCGCAGGCGATTTTGAATCGTATAACATCAAGGGATTTGTACAAAACAGTTGATTATAAAGTGTTTACGTGGGACTGGAAAGGGCACCTTCGTAAATTCTTCAATCCAGAGGCGATCGTTTCAGCTGCCAGGTTGCACAAACCCGAAAATGATGAAGAACGGGTTGCCCTCGAGGAATTGTCAAACCACCATGTAATCATTGACGAAGTGGTGCTTCACTACGGCATGGGGAACGGCAACCCCGTCGATTCGATTCGATTCTATTCCAAGAGGAAACCCCAGGGTATACATCTTCCCTCTTTCCAGACGGATTGCACTGATTGCGGACCCTAGAGTGTTCCAAAGCTGAGCCTGGTGACATATCGTCACTGATGCCCGCAACCTTCGGTGAGGTTCTACTCAGGATATATACCCGCGACATCCGGTTCTTCGGGTTGATCCAACACGGATATCGCCTCATTCTCCAAGGGTTGCCTTCATCGCCAGAGGAAGAACTTCCGACCTCTGGTTCTGACCAGCCATCAACACCCACAAGATTTGGGGCCGCATCTCCAGTCCGATCTTCTAGTGGGCGGGTGTTCTCGAACAATTCCTTTACGACCGTAAAACCAGGATATGTGCCTCCTTCGCCAACTGCGGAACACGTAAAAAGGAAGTGGGAAGATGGTGTTCTGTCGCCCTGCAAAAAGTTACGATCCGAATGATGTTGCATTTCTTCAACCTCACGTCATTTTACGATTTTCATGATAGACTATCATCCGTTTAAGTCCATTCATAGTGATCACATACTCTATTAGAACAAACTACAAGCTTCCGCATTCACATCAATCGGAAAACAAACACCTCATTGTCTTATGCTAACCCTTTGCTCAGCTCCGATCTTCTCAAGGTCGTACCTATCAACACTGCTGGTTCCTTCCCCGACGGCGGGCGAGCTCGCCGGTGGTTCCATTACTACCTTCCTGGAGAGATCTCTACCCCTGACTACGGAGGACGTCACATCTCCTTCGGGAGTTTGGTGTGAACCAGGCAGCTCGATGAACGATCCGTTATTCTTGCCGTACTTTTTGAATGTTCTGAGAATCATCAAAAAGTTGAGCAGTCCAAGGACCACGATGACGGTGATTGTCAGACGAGGTCCAAGGGCTTGAGTGGGCGTGAGACGAGGCCAACCACCGTTCTCTGGGTCGTCTGTAGCCCCAGCTCTCCATACGTACGAAAGTATTGAAACAATGAACGCGATCACCGACCAGGCTAACCATACCGAGGGGGTCGCTAGCAGGACCCATACATTCCACAGGATTGACGTCCGCGTTTTCTGTGCCTCCTGTCACGGAATTCAATGACATGTATACTTGTTGTCTTCATGGGACTTACTTCCGCCCAGGTGGAAGCGTGATGCATGCTCCTCATTGTGCCAAACCGAATGATGAAGAGACAACCGAAAGCGAGGCTCATCAGTGCACACACTAGGGACATTATGGCAGCAGTTCGTGTGATTGGATCGTATGCCATTTCTGGCACTTGGAACATGGTTACGATTGCACTTCAACGAAGAGCGTCAGCACAGCGGTCGGACTTATCAAGCGAAGAGAAGACGAACGAGCAGATGAGGCCAGAGACAAGGTTAATCGTTTTCCACTCTCTGAGGAGCGAATCTATGAACTCTTCCCAGGAATTCTTGAACCTTGCCAGAGCGGGAGACACTGCGGGAGGAGTCCAATCCTCCGGGAATGGAAGTATTGGTTGCACCGCATTGTTTACACCACGGCGACTTGCAGCTGATAGTTTACTGGGCCGGTTTGATTCGATGATCCGTTGCATATCATTCCTACTGACCTCGGCATCTTCAAAGATACGAGCCACACGGGAGAAGTATACTGCAGGGAGACGGAGAAGAAGACAAAGGTATAGCTGGCGTGGCAACGTATCAGAGAACAAGCCTTGGTCATCCGAAACTGGTGTTATGGGGATGCAGCAAGTAATTGGGAGCGATTGTTCGTCGGTGCTTCCAGGAGAACAGATACGAAAGTGCCATTTGAACGGGTCAACGGGGATGAAGGGCTCGTCTCGTGAGTGGGTCCGATGGAGAGCCCATTGTTGTAAAAATCGTAGCGGAGAGGCTGCGCGAGAAGCGGATCGACTGGGTGTCAGCGAGCCAGGTGTATCACTTCGGGGACTGGCGGGGTTATCCCCCACTGGTTTCGCAGGGCTTCGATTTCGTGGCGAACCCCCTGTGCGCTTTGCAGGACTGAGACTGCGTGATGTATGTCCCGTATTTCCTGCACTGCCTGAGGCTTGCAAGAGAAGTGGATGAGGTAGGGAGGTGTCTCTTGGAGGTTGGTACATACCCGGATGTGTACCGCGGGAGGTACTCCAAATGTAAGGGTCACTATCGAAAGAGACTCGCGGTTGCTTAGGAGAGTGTTCTTTCTCTACGAGGGCGCTGTCCGACATACTCCCTTGGAAGAGGTGGGTACCAGGAATGGTGGGGTCAGAATGGTGTTGAGGGTTGGGGAATGATTGCATATTGACGGTACCAGACACGACCTCGTGCTGTCGTGAGGTGGCCATGGTCGGTGGTGATGCAAACAACTTGGCTGTTCTGAGAGAAGAGAAGGGTTGATATATGGATGAACAGCGATCAATTGGTCAAGCCGATGGGTATGTCCTTCCTGAAGGAAAGTAAGAGAGGCAGAGCCAAGAGGGGATCGTAAGGACGCGAGCGTGTCAGTTCAACGGTGGACACCAGATAAGGGCAGCTACGGAGAAGGTAGCACAGCCTGTTCTAGTCGTTGGCTCCCGTCGACTGTGCTGGCCACAGAAGTGTAATTCCACGGATGCAGCCTTCCCAGTGCCACAGAGTCACCCAGCTACCCGCTCTCAAGTCGTGGGGATCAGGTAACTGGGGTAAGTTGGGTTGACAATCTGCACGTGACCGACGCGTCTCCCTTCGCGTTGGCCGCGATGTCCCCCATCCCAACGATCGTCCACTTGGATGAACAGCATTCGATATCGGCATTCATGGCCGCGGGATTAACTGCGGCCGCTGTTCAGCACGTCTTGTTCTTGAAGAATCAGATCCCCTTGTGAGTCAAACCAGACCCCTTTTCATTCGGTTTGCTGGACTCGCCACAGTCCCGTCGCGCAGCTCGGTAGACTGCCATTTCCACCCAACTCCAAATCCTCCAAGAAACGCATTGACCTGCTGGATGCTGTTGACACACTGTCTTGTCATTTACATTCCACATTTTCCGCTCTCTCTTCCTCGCTCGCCCTCAATTCACTTAAATATCCCCACAAATATGGGCATGCACAAGTACACCTTCTTATCCTCCTGGGACCCAGCCTCTCTAAACCACGGTCTCGTATTTTCCTCACAATTGATGGTCTAAAAATACAAGCGTGGGGCCACGGGACCGAGGGAGAGGCCCTGACACACTACAAGGACGAGAACCAATGTGGCGGGAGGAACATCGGTAACAAATCGAACACTATGCACGGATTGGACCAAGTTCGCTCGCCGCTCTCTCTCATACTACCCCCCACAACCAATGCGGTACATGAAAGCGATGCCACTAGCCCCGAGCCCACAGAGAACCGTACATCACTAGATTCGACAAAATCGTCTCTCCCCTCCTCCCCTCCTTCAGGTGAATCTCTGGCTGGCTTTTGGGGGGGACAGCAAGCCCTTTCCGTTGCCGAACGGTTGCTTTCCCGCTCACTGACGATGGCCTGCGCTGGAGATGGGATCACGCTCAACGTAGAACAAGGTCCCAACTATCCTTCCACCCTCGAACCTAGATACTGACCTTACGCTAGAACCCACTCAAACCCATGTCCTCCTACAGGCTCCACGTAGATTTCATCACCCATCTTGGATACCGAGGCAGAATATGTCACCTGCACTGGATTCCGTCCTGGATAGATTACAAGGTCATGAGGAGGCTGCCAAGAAGGGGCGTGCAGATATCAAGACGGATGAGGTTGTAATTCGTTGTAACTACGCGAAAGTTGCAGTTTCCACGAGCGACAATCCAGAGAGTGTCGAGGCTGATGACTTGATATGGTGGAGCTGGGATGGGAAGATCGTTGGGTTTGGTGATTTGTAGATTAATCCATCGTTTAGGCTGCCGGTGCTCTTTTGTTTACTTTTGTGCCCTGTATAACCATTCGTCGATCTATGTATTACCATGCGTGCATGTCATCTAATTAACGACGAGCGACCGGTGACGAGTGAGGGGATAACGCATTCTTGAACGAAATAAGTATGGAAACGATCATCCTTGGTCAGCTCTGGGTGAAAGCTAGTGAAGAGGTGATTGCCTTGTCGGAAAGCAACAATTGTTCGGGGGTTCAGAGGATCAGCAAGGTTTTGGTTTTGTAGAACTAGATGCTGTGCATCTGGCAATAGCTGAACGGGTACACGAGCAATGATCTGCAACGGAGGATCCTCAGGAGTCAGATCAACGGAAAACACGACCTGAGGAGGGAGGACATTAGCTCACGGTTCAAACTAGTGGGGGTGAGAGCAGTACTGGGGCACGAATAAACACTCCTTGAAACGGTCTGTCCGGTTGGGACAACGATTGTACAACGAGTGGAACCTCAAAGGATTCGATCTGAATGAACCGTCGTAAATGATGATAGTGCAGTGAACCTGAATTGGTCGCCCACCTGAGACCCCCATCCATTCCTGGTGGTAGTGACGGAAAGACCACCGAGGAGGTCCTGACCACCCTTCTTGGCATTTGTGACATTGCGAGACATGAGGATCGCACCAGCGCACGAGCCCCAGACGGGTTTGGTCCTTAAGAACTCCCGTAGAGGATCAAGGAGGCCGGAGAGTTTGGCCAGGAGAGCAATCGTTGTCGATTCTGCGAGATAAAAACTGAACAGGGGTAAGGATCAATGCGAAATGAGTGGCATACCCCCTCCAGGAATAACAAGGGCATCACACGTCTGAAGGTCTTGAACGCTTCGAACAAGATTTACACAGATCTCTACCTGGAGACCCAACTTTTGTAACATGACTTGATGCTCGGCAAATGCACCCTGAAGTGCTTTTGGAACGGTAAGGTAAAAAAAGATGATAAATAAAAGATCAAACCGTACCAAGGATTCCGATGACCATGGACTTGGGTCCATTTTCGATGAGTTCGTTCATCGGCACGATTTGTCTCAATATGCGGGACAAAGTGTAGAACGATCAGACTCGCATCATCACCACACAAGTAAGCACAGCCACCTGACGCGATCCTCCTCATCTTCGCAGGATAGAAAAAAAAAGGAGTCAAAAATCGTTACATATAAAAAAGCGCACTGGTTTGGAATCTGTAAGGAGCGCGCGGAAATATCTCCAACCGTGTATATAACTATAAGTGCTGGTACTCATTCAGAAATTTCCGATCAAATCCGCGAGGGGCCTTGGGGTCACGCATCTCGTCACGCTGTCACACGCGTCGTTCCCCCTTGTCTCTTTCCACCACAACCAGACACACTCTCCATCCCTTCCACCATGGCTGAGCTCGACACTGACCTCTATGGTGGTCAGTCTCCTGCCTTTTTTAATCCTCTCGTGCAGCTCACTGACATAACAAAGACCTCTATGGCGCCGACGACAACGACTTTGCCAGCGCGACTGAAACTGCCCAGGAACTGTCCAAACTTGATTCTCAGGAGCCAGGTGACAGTGAAGAGTCCCTCAGTCTCCCAAAGCCAGCAGAACCTACGCCAAAACCTCCGCTCAAGTCGGAATCAGTCCAACAGTCTTCAACCGCTCCGAAACTCGAGCCCTCCCCACCTCCCACTCAACAGATTCCTACCTATCAACAACAGACCCCGGACTACAATCAGGTCCCAGCTCCTCGAACTGATGACTATCAAAGCATGAATAGGCCCGTCCGGCCCTCAGAGATGAAGGAGGAAGGGTAAGTCATCCAACTCGTCTCCCCTTCGCTGATTCCTCCCCACGGTAAGACTACTCGGTGGCTATCTGCCAAGTAGTCATGGGTCGTAGTGGCAAGCAGCGCACGTAGCACATGCGTCGTCCGTAGTTCTGTCGTCGTCGTCGTCACTGCTCGCCTATCAGTCTAGCTAGACCTAGGATATCACCGTGGCTCCGTCTACGTCTAGGCTACTCTACGCTACAAATCACTCGGTCGCACTTCTGTGTGTACGGGCCCTCTTGTTCCCAACATCTGTCTCATCTATCTGTCTTCCTCCTGCTTTTGCCTACAACGTCAATTACTAATAACAATTCTCGTTCTCTCTCTGGTTCCCCGGCCATCTTTCCACACTCCAGCAAAATGTTTATCGGCGGGCTTAATTGGGATACAACGGATGGTATTTTAGTTTATACTGTTTGTCGACCCGCACACCCGGGAGCTAAAGTCGTGATTTCAGAGGGATTGAGGAACTACTTTTCCCAGTTTGGTAAAGTCGAAGCTTGCACAATTATGCGCGACGCTAGCGGTCGGTCTCGTTGTTTCGCCTTTTTGACATTTGAAGATCCTGCGTCGGTCAACGCCGTCATGGTCCGCGAACATTTCCTCGACGGAAAGATAGTGAGCGTTATCGAACATCTCGGTCGTCCGTCCACCTTTTCTCACCCCGGTTCTTCCCCAGATTGACCCTAAGCGAGCAATCCCCAGGCAAGAGCATCAGCGCGCAACAAAGTTGTTCATAGGTGGACTCGCTGGTAGCGTCACCTCAGAGTCCATGCGGGAATTCTTTTCCCAATTCGGTCGAGTCGTTGATTCAACAGTCATGTTGGATAGAGAAACCGGCCGCAGCAAAGGATTTGGGTTCGTTTCCCTCGAGAATGCAGACGTTGACTCTATCCTTGGCTTTGGGAAACTCGAGATTGATGGAAAGTTGGTAGGTCCTTCCGGTAGGATACCTCACATGATCCTTCGCTGACTGAGGGGTTTTGCAGATCGACGTCAAACTCGCTCAACCTAGGTCGGCGAGAGATGGGACATCCAACCCGAGTACTGATGGCGGAAACGCTGGTTTCTCTGGCAATACGGGAGGATTTGGTGGTCAAGGACAGTTTGGCAACGTGGGTACAATGCAAAACGCCACGGGGGGCGGCAACACGCCCTTTGATGCCAATGCCCTGGCCTCATTGTGGACTCGCATGTTCCAGCAAATGGGAGGCGGTATGAACCCAATGATGGGTGGCGGTGCCATGAATCCTATGATGGCTGCGGGGATGGGTACAGGCAATATGGGTATGGGCATGGGCATGGGCAACATGGGCGGTATGGGACGTGGAGGACCGATGCAAGGGATGGGGAATATTGGGATGCAGGGACCTAACGCTGCCACTTTAGCAGCAATGGGACGCGGGATGAACCCGAACATCCCTCGAGGGCCACGCGGAGCGCCTGGAACTGGACCCGGTACTGGTTCGGGGACAGGGGTGGGGCCTCAGAGGACTGGCCAGCGAAGCCAGCATGGTTACCACCCCTACTCCCGTTAGGTAGCTTCTTCCTCGCCCTAGACCACTAGGCGTTTGCTGTTTTAAGTACTACTTATTATGTATTTTCACGACGTTCGACTTGGCGTAAAGTACCATTCTCATTATTTCTGGTTTAATGTAACGTCTACTGCCACATATACTGCGCTCGATCAAGCTTCAAGCATTGTGGGGTGTTGGACTACAATACCATCGTTCAACATACAACCACAGGTTGGCGCTTCTCCAGGGAAAGTCCGACAATAAACTGCATACGAGTACAGACATAACAGATAATGGTCTACAGATATGTCACCGAGTGTTTAGCATCGCGGAGGCTTTTGCGTCATAGAATAGCTCATCTAGTTCCGATACATCCTCGAGCTCGATTTGGGTGCGGCCGGCGAGAGATGCGAGGATAGAGGCAGGGGAGAGAAGTTGTAAGACGTAACGCAGTGATCGAACATCTCCTTCCTGAACAAGACGTTCGATGACACCGGAACCGAGCCTGAGACCTTCAATATTTGCCCGGAGTTGCAATACCTTGGCAATCTGACTCGAGTCGTAAATATCTGTCTTGACGATCAAACAACTAGGGCAAAGAACCATCGTTAGAATGGATAGCCGGAAACGACTCGCAAAGGGACATACCGGTCCAAGAGGTCGATGGGGATTCCGTGGGGTGCGATTATATCGGTCGTTCCGCGGACAAGAGTTTTGCCTCTGTTGGTGGCCAACACCACGGTAGGTGCCATGGGGGACTCGAGGAGGGAGTTGAGGTAGGTGAAACACTCGATGTCGAGCATATGAACCTCATCGATGAAGACGACTCCTGGGATGACCTCTGCAACACCCTGGTCAACATAGCCCTTGACGACTTTGTTGACCTCTCTGCGAAGTTTATCGGTGATTTCTGTCCTGCCACTCTTGACGAGACTGCCCATGACGCTCATAATATCTTGGCCACCTTGCGGTCGGGAGTTTGCGGCGTCAAGGTCACCAAGGGTGACATCCTGGACAAGTTCCTTACGCTTGTGAACATCGCCCTTGGGCAGAGGGACATAGGTTTCGGACTCGAGGTCATACGAAGATGCATAGGCGTCCGAGCGGCCGACACGTTTGACAGCGCCTGTATTTGCCTCGATGTAGATGACGTCGCCAACAACAATTTTTTCCTTGAGGATGGCCTCGTAGATACTAGGGTCTAGCCGAAGCTGTTTTGTACCCTTTGCAGTCTTGAGACCGACGACAACGTGGGAGACGGTTTTCCCGTAACCACTGAGAGGGTTTTCGGACTCGGTGGGGGTTAGTTCTGTGACCTCTCCCTCGTAAACCTCTTTCGTTTCTTTTATCCGAAGACCTTGAGGAAGATGTGATTAACGAGGGAGGAAATGACGGATGGGGGGCACGCACCAATCGCTCGTCGGAAAGCTTCGGCAAGAACTTCAGTCTTTTTCACCTCTGTGCTATAGACCTCGGAACCGACCATAGGACAGAAAGGAACTTTTGAGCCGAGCTCTTGCGAGATTGCGAGAGCTAAGGCGGTTTTTCCGGTTCCGGGGGCACCGACGAGGAGAAGGGCACGACCAGAAAATTTACGCGATTTGATAAGGTCCACGACGACGCCACAGGCCTAGGAGAGGATCTTGACGATTGGTTTTCATCTTGGACGAAATGAGAGAGGACTAATCGTACCTCTCGGGCGTTGGTTTGACCGATGAAGCCAGCAGCATCGGAGGCGGCGTAACCGTCCTGGGTGAGACCAAGACCTTTTATGTGAGAGTGTACGGATATGCGTGATGACCGTGCGGCGGTTGTGGATGATGGTGGAGGGAGGGCGTTGTGAGCGATGGTGGTCGCCTGCTGCTGCATGGTTGGCTGGGGTAAGTGAGCGTCGAGAACGAAACACGTGTCACGACGGCGACGAGTTTTGGCGTGGATGACGTGCTACAACAAGGTTGAACACAGTCAAGCTACGGTATGGTGCACCGATGATGTCGATGCTGTCCGTGTGGATGTGGACGAGATTGACGACAAGAGGATGACTGCACCGCACGCGGATGATCTAACTCTCTCATGTAAGTACCCACAGCCCTTCTCACTCATCCTCTCCCCGCTTTCTAACGGAAGGGAGACTTAGCAGACGGGGAGTCATCTACGCTGTGCCATCCGATGCACCAAAATGACCTTGTTTTTCCTCGTTTTTCCTCTCCCCCTCCCTCTCTCTTCAAGTTCTCTATTTCCGCCAAGCACATTCGACATTTGTGCGGCGCGGCTGTGCTTCCACCGAATGCGACCCAACTCTTCTGCTTGCTCTCCAAAAAAAAACGTATCATTCTCTCAGTCGAACGCCCGCCTGTCGCCTTTTCTTAACTCCCTGGCTGTGTCGCTCCTTGTCCTGTCCACTGACGCTCAACGGTCCCGGTACAGTCTGCTTCGTTAATCCCTCTCTCCGCTTTCCGGCTTCATATCTGCCTATGCTCATGCCGTTCATACCCGGTGCTGTGTCTTCTACTCTCCTCTTATACCTCGTTTCCCGATAATCCTCTCGCTCGCGGCTTCTCTTTGATGAATTCGCTTCGTGGATCCACACCTCACGACACCGCCAGCAACTGACGTTCAATAATATATATGCCTCTTTCTCCCCACTTTATCCCCCCTACTCCTTGTACATTTATGACTTCTCATCTCTCCAGCTACGGTCAGCCTCTCCCCGGTGTCCGCGAGCTCTTTCCAGGTCCGTACTTAAGTACTCGTCTCTTATCCCCTCGCCGTTTGCTGACATACGCCTAGAACTTTTCGATCAACGACCTATAGCTACTCCCCAGACCCCACATCTGTCGACGACTCACGACCCACAACAACGTACCACTCACGACGTGAGTTTCGCCTCTCGTTCGTTGAGATTTGTCTCGTCTCAGCCCCTTTACAGATGACGAATTCACCATTTGTATCAACCTTCCGCCATTCCCGACTTCCACCCTCCGACCGGTCCACTGCCCAAGGCACTGCAATCGGCACCGATCATCAATATACACGCGCTCGTTCCAACCACCCGGCACCCTCTTCTTCCCACGCGCAACCCTCCGCCAACCACTTACCAACACAGCAGTGGCCCAACCACGATGTTGTTACCAGCAAATCCTCCCTTATGCCTCCAAGATCCCCCTCTCCAAAATTATCCTCCCCTTATTCCCAGTCCCACCACCAATTCGAGCTTGGAGCTGGCCCATCCAGCCTCCCCGACCACGAACAAGCCAGCTCTCCTCTGACGTCATCACCACACATGTCGTCCAATCCAACCGACCATGCACCGCAGCCAACCCCTTTTGAGCAAAAGACTGTCGAAACCCATTCCGGCAAAAAGCGGCACAAATGCGACGTCTGTGGTTCTTATTGGGGACGGCCTAGTTCTTTGAAAATACACATGGTTAGTCACACGGGGGTAAAAGGTGCGGGCCTATACCGTCTTTTTTCTTCCCATTTCCCAACCAGGTTGACTCCAACTACCCAGAATTCGTGTGTTCCATCTGTAACCAAGACTTCGGAGTCAAATCGAATTACACCAGACACATCCGAGTCCATCACAAGGACTCGAGTGAGGGAATCCAGACCCGGATCGTTGGCCGGCGACGGCGTGGGTCACGCCGGAATCAGGACGTTGGGCCTGTACGGTTCGTAGATGAAGGTCCCAAGTTCCAAGGACAGTGACATGAAGCGCTACCTTCCCGGCTTGACGGTGTTTCGAAGAGTCGTCGACTGCTTTACTTATTCGCTTTCTGTCCTTTGCTATCGTGCAAGAATTGGCTCTTGATAATCGCATTCATAGATGGTCTTGACGGTGTCGCAATATTATTACGGCATGTAGTTTATCGTGCAGCATGTAGTATTTATAATCTATGTACGTGTAATGTACTTACAAGCAACCACCAACGGGAAAGAAAACTTTCGATCAAGGTCACCTCTGCACGATACCCTGAGATCCTCGAAAAGAATGTCGTCCCCGTCCAACGGCGGTGAGCAGATTTCCGGTGGATGGTAGTATAACGTGCTAAACGGTTTGGTCTCAGCGCTCGTTGGTATTATTGGAGGCAGCGGGTTATATCACCTCGATAATCTCACTCTTGTGTAGGTCGCGGTTACCCTCATTCAAGTCTCTGCCACCGTCTGATATCTTGCAGTGGGACAGTAAATCCGGAGACGGTACGCAATTTTTTTCTTTCGGATCTGTCGCCCATCCTCCCACCGTGTTTTCCCTCTCTAGCCTTGGGGCCTCCCCAGCTCTCCAATAACAATCTGTTCCTTGCCATCCGGGACAAAGATCGCCTTCCTAGCTCGCCACGGTAAAGGTCATACCATCTCCCCAAGCGATGTTCCGTCGCGGGCAAATATCTCGGCCCTTAAATCGCTCGGTGTGAAAGCAGTCCTCGCCTTCTCTGCAGTTGGTTCGCTCCGCGAAGAGATCGCACCCGGAGACTTCGTTCTCCCTTCTCAAGTCATCGACCGTACGAAAGGCATCCGTCCGGTGAGCTTCTTTGAGGGGACGAGCATTGTTGCCCATGCCGCGTTTGGAGACCCCTTTAGCACCAAACTCGTTGCATGGTTGGAGAGTCGAGTACGACAGGTGTTGGAAGAGGAGGGTAGGGGTGTAAAACTCCACACGGACAAGACCGTGATCTGTATGGAAGGACCCCAGTTCTCAACCCGTGCGGAGAGCACCATGTACAGAAGCTGGGGTGCAGACCTGATCAATATGAGTGTCTTGCCCGAATCCAAATTGGCCAGAGAGGCAGAGCTGGGGTATGGTTGTCTGCGTGGTGCCCTGCGTGTTATCCTCGCTGACTCTTCCCTCATTTTCAAGGTACGCTCTTATTGCTACCGCGACAGACTACGATTCGTGGCGACCGAACACGGAGGCGGTCACGGCGGCTGAGGTATTCAAGACCCTGCAGTCAAACGCAGACACTTCGAGACATGTCGCTGCAAAGATCCTCGAAGGCCTGCACGATGCAGCAAGCAAGGGCGACATTCTAACCGAAGAGGTCGGGTCCATGAAATTCTCGATAATGCCCCGGAGTACAGGGCAAAAGGAGGAGGATATTCGTAAACTTAGCTATGTCCTCCCAGAGTACTTCCCGCCTGTGTAGCACGTGACCCGATAACTGTCACCTTTAAGTTTCTCTCTCTCTCCTCTCTCTTACATACATACCTCACTCATCTCGGTCCATGGCGTCCGTCCTGGACTCGACCACAACGACAAGTAACCTTATAGGTAGTCCAGGTTAGGCAACGTTTGAAAGCAAGCATACGTTTTGGGCTAAAATTTAATTAAACAGAACCACCGCGTTTGTCTCTTGTGATTGATAAACCACCGTCGTCTTCGCCCTTTCCCTCCCCGTCTTCTTCGTTTTTACCTCCGCCGAGGCCCGGTGCTCACGAGTTTGCAAGCAAACCGCCCGCTTCTGTCAGATTTAGCCGGAAGAAGAGCGTTTTGAAAGAGGACGTCCTTGACAACGAACCCACGCAGGATCGGCAACCCCAAAGGGAGACAATGACGCACAAAAATACCAATGAGCCCCGGACCTCCTTATCATCTACCCCAATTCGCGATTCGGCGCTTGTATCGTCGAGACCCGCCCCGCCTTCCCCTGGGATTTCTCGTCGAACATCGACCGCCCTTTCACAGCGGTCGACCTCATCCGGGTCAGAGATCACTCGTATACCTTCCTCTCCGAACCCCAAGCGACTCTCGAGACTTAATCAGGAAGTCAAGTTCGAAACTTCCCCTGCTGAGCCTCAGCAGACGACCACCCGGCCACAGCAATCACTGTTGGTCAAGATTCGTGATTTTGCATTCCCTACAACCGACGCCCGATTTAGTGGTCGGGGTCCAGACGTGCCTCGGGCCAACAGGCATAATAGGACTGGATCTGATGCTTCCTCAGACGATGACAGCGATTCGGATGAGAAACGTAACAGCGGATGGGGGGGCTTCTCGTGGTCCGGATTCGCTAATCGACTAAGTTGGTCCTCGTTCGGCAGTGGGAGGCACCAAACATCCGAGGGTGCAGAACTCCCATCAAAGACGGATTTTGCCCGCAATTTTGATGTATCTTCTCCCGATGAGGAAAAAGGTGCATTCTCGTACGGTGGGGCTGATGAAGACGAAGATGAAGGCGAAGATGTAAACTACGATGCGGAAGACGAAGAAGACGGAGTCCCTCTTATCCCTGGCAGATACCGTGCCCTGTATGCTTTCGAACCTGAGGGAACCGCAGAGATGGCGTTGGAGGAGGACCAGGTGGTGTACGTTATCGGTCGGGGCGGTGGTGTTGGTTGGGCGGTGGTAGAGAAGGAGGACGGGAGCCATGCACTCGTTCCGGAGAGCTACCTTGAACATGTCGAGGCCTCACGAGAACACTAATTTGCTTTGTTTCGTGTCTTTTATCTTTCCTTGTTTTTGACACACTAAGTAAGGTACAATATAGTACTATATGTTATTATCAGCGTGTGAAACATGGTCCGACCTTTAAATTTCATCCCATCTTGTCTCCTCCTCCTTGCTCCTCAACTTCCATCAGCCATGGCCAGACAGAGATTCGAGGATGTGTTCCCTTGCATTAGATCCGAGCTGATCGACCACATCACTGCCCAAGGCATGCCCAAGGAAGCCATCCAGTGGTATACCAACGTACGCCCCGCCACCGCCTTACAGCGTCCCAGTGTGTGTTCATATCGCGCAGAATCTCAACTACAACGTGCCAGGCGGAAAGCTAAACAGAGGGATTTCCGTCGTAGACTCATTCCAAGTCCTCAAGGGTACGACCTTGACTGAAGATGAATATCAGAAAGCCGCAATTCTTGGGTGGTGTGTAGAACTCGTGGGTCTCGTCCCGTCATTTCCCAGGTAGCCCTTCTTTTCTGACGACCGCTTAGTTACAAGCGTTCTTCCTCGTTTCCGACGATGTCATGGATTCTTCAATCACCCGTCGAGGGCAGCCATGCTGGTATAAGAATCCTGAAGTAGGGCTCATTGCCATCAACGACGCGTTCATGCTCGAGTCTGCGATTTACCACCTCATCAAGAGTCGTTTTAGGCAAGAGAGTTATTATGTCGACCTTCTCGAGCTCTTCCACGAGACGACTTATCAGACGGAGATGGGACAGCTCATCGACTTGATTACTGCTCCCGAAGATCACGTAGATCTGTCAAAATTCAATTTGACAAAGTGTGTTAATCATTGTTATTGATATCGTCGTCTGACCTGCGTACAGGCATCGACTGATTGTGGTCTACAAGACCGCGTTTTACTCATTCTACCTCCCAGTGGCTCTTTCCATGTATATGGCCGGGATTCCAGACTCGTATCCGAGCCCAGTTTCTCCCAACGAAACCGTCAAGCCCTTCGATGTCGCCCTTTCCATCCTGCTCCAGATTGGAGAATACTTCCAGATCCAGGATGACTTCTTGGACTACCATGTTCCACCCGAACTGTTAGGCAAGGTTGGTACAGGTACGAAAGTCAACCTCGGAAGCGATTCAACGGTAGCTGACGCACGAGCAAGACATTTTGGACAACAAGTGTTCTTGGGTGATCAACACCGCCCTTGCAGTCCTCGACACTACAGGGGCCTCCGCATCCGCGACGCCTCCATCATACGCGTTGGAAAGCAACGTGGCATTCGGCAAGGTCAGAGGGACTCTTTCCGCGACGCGTAAAACGGAGATTCGTGCAATCCTGGACGAGAACTACGGACGAAAGGATGGAGAGAAAGAGGCTAGGGTGAAAGCGGTGTTGAAGGAGCTGGATATTGCGGAAATCTACAACGAATATGAAGAGGGCGTATACGCCAAGTTGAAGGGGGAGATTGAGAAGATACCAGAAGGACCGGGGCTTGGACTCCGACGGGATGTGTTTACCAAGTTTTTGGGCAAGATCTACAAGAGACAGAAGTAGATTACCTAATAAGTATAGCAATCAATCCACTTCCCCTCCAACGACCATCCTCCCCCGCTTCAAGCTGCTGTCGCCGCAGCCGTAGTTGTCGTCGCCGCACCCACCGACACCCTCCAAGTCCCCCCTCTGACGACGGCAATGATGGTCTCCGACATGTCTTTGGGTTTCCTCCCTGGCACAAATGCCAACTTCTTGTCTCCAAACGAGTCCTCCAGTATTTCTCCCCCGCAGGATGCCACAATCGCCCCCTGGATTTCTGCCCAGGATGATGAACCAGTCAGTCTCCCATTCCCCTTTTCGTTACCCTCGTGCATTCATCCTCGTTCTAGCCCACACCGCCCCCAAAACCAAACCAGCGGCTCATACCTAGCAAAGCATCACTATCTTCTCTCGTCTCCGGTGGATCCAGCCGTTCGGGGAGTCTCGTTAACCTCCCCTACGTTCACCATCGCTCTGGAAGACTCAGTGATGCCCACAGTTTCGACACATCTGCCGCCGAGTCGTTCAACTCCTCTTCAAGCCTTCCTGATATCGATTCTCATGCAGAATTGCGGAAACCAAAGTCTTCTATGAACCTGCTTACCAGCATGATGAAGAAACGTTCCAGGAGCAAAATAAGAGACGATTCTTCTTCCTTCCGCTCCTTAACCCATCCGCCAGTCCCACTCTTGCCCTTGCAAACCGCAAGGAAGGAGAGATCGGTCAAAGGCAAGAAAAAGGCCACCTGGAGTTCCCATTCCGACTCCACCGTTTCTCTCAATAACCCCGCTACTTCCTCTGAGACTGTTTTCAGGCTCGACACAAACCTGGACGAGATGGAAGGAATTGTCAATTTGAACCACCATCATGAAAGCAGTTCTCTCAGCAGCGGCATTGATAGTCAGCTTTCCGACGTCAGTTTCCGTCATGTTCCATATGCCTCCCCCCCGACGTTCAGTGACCCCTTCCTACCTTCATCCTCCGTCGTCAGGCGGAAGCACTACGACAATCGGAAGATCCCCCCAAACACCGTCCTACCAGATATCAACATCTTTAGGGTAGATGACGATGCATCTACTTCTTGGACGGCCCCCGAGAGCTGGGCAGTCGAAAAGGAGGGTGTGACGAAACCAGAAGAGTATGGGTCAAGTTCTGAAGAGGATACTTCCGCAGTCACCTCCCCAACCCCCGGTCCTCCGTTGTCCACCGCCGTGAAACGAAAATCGCGTCGCAAAGCGCAACCCTCGCGACAAAACGGTGGGAGACCTTGCTCGTCACACGGTAAACCGTACAAGATCCGAATATACAGGGCAAGCAACACATATCACGTCGTCTCGATTGGTCTCACTGCCACAGTTGCCGATGTTACATCCCAGTTAATAAAAAAGTTGCTTGATCCCGACCGTGAGGTTCACCGACTTTATCTAAAGGAGAGGAACCGGGAGCGTGTCCTTGCCATGACGGAACGCCCCGCAGACATCATGCGGCGGAGGCTCGAGCAAGCCGGTTACACCGCGGCTGACGGACTCGACATGCTTGGCGCTGACGACGTGCGTTTCCTCTTGACGTTTGTTTACAAAAGCACTCTCCTCGGTCCTGCAGTAAGATACTTCTTTCATTCTTCCGTTCCTCTCGCTCACGCGGTCTCCTTTAGGAGGAAGAGTTGACCTTTGACGATTTCGAGTACGTTGACCTCACCGGGAGAAGTCTCAAAACTGTACCCGTGGTTCTGCACAAACACGCTGACACAATTAGTGTCCTCAATCTCTCGCGTAATCCCATGCTCGAAATCCCACTCGACTTTATCCAAGCGTGCACAACTCTTCGCGATCTGCGACTATCCTACATGGCCATGAAGAAGGTTCCTCACAGTGTCCGGCATTGTATCACCCTCCAAGGCCTCGACCTCTCTTGCAACAGAATCGTTGATCTCGAGGACGCCGCTTTAGACCACCTATCCGGGTTGACGACGTTGAAAGTTCAGAACAATAGGATGGAACGACTTCCCTGGTATTTCCCACGTCTGCGGTCACTCAAGTTTCTCAACATTTCGAACAATAAGTTCAAGACATTCCCAGAGGTAGTCACACAAATGGAAGGTCTTGTGGACCTTGATCTTTCCTTCAACATGATCTCCGAACTTCCTGACGGCCTAGGACGCCTGCGGTCATTGGAGAAATTGGTCATGGTTGGAAATATGGTCTCGAGGGTACCCGATGACTGTAGTCACCTTTCTAATCTCCGTATCCTCGATTGTAGGAGAAACAACATGGTCGACCTCGCAGCTATTTGTTTGCTCCCGAAATTGGAGACCTTGCACGCCGACCACAATTCTGTTCATACGCTAGAACTGTCCCTAGGGCCCTCAGTCACAGAGGTAGACGCGTCCCACAATGACCTCACCCAATTAACGCTGGTCCCCGGTCCAATCGGACAACCCTACGTCCTTTGCACCCTCGACGTATCTTACGCCAAGTTGTCCACCCTCGATAATTTCGCTCTCTCAAACCTCACTTCCCTCCGGTACCTGCGGTTGGACCACAATCGCATCCGTTACATCCCAGATTACGTTGGAGATCTTCATTCCTTGATCTCCCTGTCGTGTTCGAACAATCAGCTAATAGCTCTTCCAGCAAGCCTTGGTCGTCTACAGAAGTTGGAAATGCTCGATGCTCATAACAACAGCATCGAAGACATTCCAGTAACAATCTGGAACTGTGCATCCCTGACCCACATCAATTTCACCTCGAATCTCATCCACACATGGCACGAGCCCTCCGCAGGGACCTCTCACTCCGAATCATTACCCTCCTTACGATCAGGTAGCATCGCTTCTACCCGAAAAGGGTCCACCACCGATTCTGTCCAGAATGAACTCTCGCCCCCTTCCCGCCCCCCTTTGGCCTACTCACTGGAGCGATTGTTCCTGGGAGAGAATAAGTTTGGCGATGAGACTCTGGGTTTACTTGGATTCTTTACGGAACTCCGTGCCCTGAATCTCTCGTTCAACGAAATCCAGGAATTGCCTCCCCCGTTCTTTAGGAACCTCACCAAACTAGAGGAATTGTACCTCAGCGGAAATAGCCTTTCCACCATTCCAACGGAGGATCTCCATCGGTTGACACGGCTTCAGGTGCTATTTCTCAACGGTAACAAGCTGCAGACTCTCCCGCAGGAACTGGGTAAAATCCAGAGTCTTGCTGCGCTGGATGTTGGTAGCAACGTGCTCAAATACAATATCAACAATTGGGAGTTTGACTGGAACTGGTGAGTGAAACGAATCCCCCCTCACCAAATCACACGAACCATTATACCAGGAACTTTAACCAAAACCTGCGGTACCTCAACCTTTCCGGCAACAAACGTCTCGAGATTAAGCCGGATACAAGTCCAAAGCTCTCCAGGGACCAAAATCAGCGGAAAGTACTTGCAGGTTTTTCCAGCCTACTCCAACTACGCGTCCTGGGTCTCATGGACGTGACCACAATTTTTGTCCCAACCATCCCTGACGAACACGAGGACAGGCGCGTCCGCACATCGTCATCGGAAGTCAACCAGATGGCCTACGGGATCGCCGATACTCTTGGCAAGACCGACCACGTCACCATGTTCGATCTGGTCCAACCCCAATTCCGTCAAAGTGGCAACGAAGCCGTTTTCGCGCTTTTCGGGAGGGCCCAGCCGATATCAAGTAATAACCGATTTTCGAAGTATATCCGTGATAACTTCCTCCTCGTTTTCTCCAAGCAACTGGAAGACCTTAACAAAGATGACGTTGTGCCGGATGCTCTCCGACGGACGTTTCTGCGACTCAATAAAATGGGTTACGACTACCTGCATTCCAGCGCATATAACCAACGCAAAACCTCACACGCTAGCATTTCCACAACCTACTACCCTGAGAAATCGAGCGGCCGCAGTGGCGCTTCAGGAATCGTCGTCTACATCTCCGACAAGACACTCTACGTCGCCAATTCCGGGAACGCTCTTGCGGTCATCTCTCGACATGGACAGGCGGTTATGTTGTCCAGAAAGCACGATCCGTTCGAGGAGATTGGGAGGATTCGCTCCGCTGAAGGCTGGGTATCGCCCAAAGGATTGGTCAACGATGAGATCGATGTCTCTCGATCCTTTGGCTTCTTCCACCTACTACCTGTCGTCAACGCTTGTCCGGATATCTATACTTGGTCCATATCCGAAGTTGACGAGTTCATCATCGTCGGAAACAGGGGGCTCTGGGATTTCGTCTCCCCACAAACGGCAGTTGATATTGCCAGACAAGAACGGGCTGACCCCATGATCGCCGCTCAGAAACTGCGCGACTTCGCGATCAGCTACGGAGCAGACGGAAGCACAATGATTATGGTCATCAAGGTTTCCGACATCTTCGATCCTGAACCACGGGAAGCGACAAGGCGGAAGAAAAAGGACGATATCTCCAGTCGCGCGATACGTCGATTGGACGGCGAGGTTGATGCTCCTAGGGGACACATCGCGTTGGTATTCACCGATATACGTAACTCGACCAGGTTATGGGAAACGACCGCGGGAATGCCAGCCGCGATGAGTCTACACGGTGACATTCTACGTCGGGAGTTACGAATTTGTGGGGGATACGAGGTGAAGACCGAGGGAGACGCTTTCATGTGCTCCTTCCACACAGTCCTCTCTGCTCTCTTGTGGTGCTTATCAGTCCAAATTGGCCTACTCAATGCGGATTGGCCCGCTGACATCCTGGAGAGCGATGAGGGGAGGGAGATTAGGGATCAGAATGGCAGACTTGTTGCGAGGGGGTTGTCCGTGCGCATGGGCATCCATTGTGGGTATCCGGTGTGCGAGCCAGATCCCGTAACGCACAGGATGGATTACTTTGGCCCAATGGTCAACAGGTCCTCAAGGATTAGCGGCAGCGCGGCAGGGGGCCAGATTATGTGTAGTGCGGATGTGGTCCGGGAAATCAACGCCAAAATCCTTGAAGCAGGCCCGGAAACTAAATTCTCTTACTTACAACCCCCTGCGGTAGTGGAAGCGATCCGAGCTACTGGCGTGGTTTTGGAGCCGGTCGGAGAAGTCAAGTTGAAAGGGCTGGAAGTCCCGGAATTATTGTCTATCGTCTTCCCACGGGAGCTCGAGGGGCGCAAGAACATGGAACAGCACGAGGCTCTCACCCTGAGCTCCAAGGTTCAATTCACGGCAGAGCAGGTTCGGGCGTTGGGGATGCTGTGTTTGCGATTCGAGAGTTTGACTGCGTCGCGGGTGTTTAACCCTTTACCTGACCGGAAGGGGAGTGCGTCCGGGTTGTCCGATTATGCTAGACGGGGCGGACTAGTTCGGTTTGCCGGTAATCCGAATCACCTGCTACCTTCGTTCGAGAAGCTGGCGGATGACGAGCTATTGTCAGCTCTTGGGTCATTCACGGTACGGATAGAGAACGCGGCGAAGATGTTGCTGCTTCAACATCACACTGGACAAGGGATTTTTAGTCACAGCGGACAGTTGGGTTCGATAGGTTCGAGCGAAAGGACTTTGGAGCAGTTAATGTCGGCACTCTGTTTGTAATGCGTCCTCCCGCTTCCCTTAATTCTGTGTATTTTTGCCTGTAATTTCACGCGCGGGTTGCTTGTTCGGGTTGAACGTTGACAACGTTGAACCGTCGCGCCACACTTTGGTCTGTATCTTTTTCTTTCATCTCTCACGCGTTGTAATACTGTAGGTACCGTTGTTTGAAGTCAAGACCACCTGTATCGTTCACATTCATGCCTCAGCCTCTTTCATGCCCCCAGACGACGACCTCACAGTTTCCGAGGCTCCCAACGACGATCGAGATCGTCCAGACGGCCACAACCTGGGCGGGGACCGATTTCTCTCCCGGAGAACCCAAGGGACCTACCAGCATCCACAAATACGATCGTTGATTGCCAGGCACTGCGAGAAGCTTTCAAGTGAACTCGTGGACATATTCAGGACCGAAGTCGAAAGAGAGGTGAAACAACGGGTGTCTGAGGTCATTGTCTCGGAGGCCACTGCCTGCTGTGAACAATTGAGGTCGAAAGAAGAAGCTCTCCTAGCCGCGGAGAATAGATGCAAGGAATTACAGGAGCAACTGGAACTCAGTAATAAAATGCGTTGCCAGCTCCAGCAGAGAGTCAGACAGCTGGAGGCCACAGAGGCGGAGCTGAGGATTTCCTTAAACGGGGGGCTTGAAATCGTCAGGTCATTTCACTCCTTGGATTACGCTTTTCATTCACCCGCTTCTCTTGCAGCAGCGGGTAGGGGTCGCCCCACCGGCACTGGACAACAGACACCTCACGGTTGTCTACGAAAGGAGAGAGAACAGGATGATATGTCGATTATGCGTGTAGGTCACCCCCACACCCGCTTGGGAACTGCTATACTATCTTTCTCGACCTAGGGATGGTCGCTCCAAAGATGAGGCCCTGCCGGTAATTTCATTCAAAGAGGACGTAAAACTATCCACATTAGTCTGGCACATCCAACATCAGCATCCGCAAGATTATAACGTGTTGCTCAGTATGGCAGAGGAGGAGTTGAGTGAGGTTGCTAAAGAAATGAGCCGAGTGGGCAACTGAACCCCCCCCCGCAAGTTTTCCGTAACCCTGGGCATTAGCAGGAAATTATGTGTACGAAAAGTCTAGGTTAGATCCTGCAGAATGGTCCCCCAACCCTTACTGCTTCTTTTGTTTTCCGTATGCCTCCACCTCAGCTTCGGCTCGGAGACCTTCAGCCTCAGCCTCACTGGCCAATCTCTGTTCGAGAGCCTTCAGTTCTTCAGGACTCTTGGCGGCCTTCTTCGCAGCCTTTACGCGCTTGACATAGTCGTGATACTTGTCGTCAGTACCCATGATGTAGTCACACCAACGGAAAGAAGTGGAAAAATTGTTCACGAAAGCCATGTGATGGAAATCGTGATGATCAGCACCGGCCCAGAATGGGAGGATGTGTTGGAGCGACCAAGGGAAATCGTATCCGCTGTGAGCATCGATGGCCTGGAAGAGACGGAGGACAATCCAGATGTACATAGCAAAGATATGGAAATTGCCAGTGCAAAGGACGTAGAGGATTGGACCAGTGATCGTTCCAGCGCCGAGAATGAAGACTTCGGCTGGATGGGCGTACTCGGCAGCAAGGCCAAAGGGTGCCGAGTATTTGTGGTGAATTTTGTGGATGTGCTTGTACATAGGACCCCAGTGGAGGAATTGATGTGCTGTCAAATGCGCGAATGTAAGTCCCTCTTCCCCGGTTAGGAAAAAAAACGAGTGCTTGCGTACCGAAGAAGTGGAACATATCTTCGTAAACAAAGAAAAATGCGACCTGAAGAGCGACATCCTTCCAAGCAGGGAAGGGTACTTGCCATGTGCTCATTCCGAGTCCCTCGGCAATTGGATGAAACAACCAAATCTTGAGCAGGGTGTCAGAACATGAGGGATATGAACCAAAAATTGACATACCAGGGGAAGCTGTACGGTAAAATGGGAAAAAAGCACCCCCTTCGTGCACTCCCACTGATCCTTAACTGTAGGGATCTTGGCTGGCTGAAGCTTCCACCGACGAAAGTAAGGAATGGCGTCAACGATGATCCAAGGAACGCAACGTCCAAAGTAGACAATCTGCGGAGCCTGCGTAAACGAGGGAGGGGGAGCGGTGAATGTGGAATGCGTACAGACCTCGTGAAGAAGGAAACTAGCAAGACCAGTAGCAATGACGGGGTCGCCGATCAGGAGGTACCAGTTGACCCATTGCCGCTCGACCCAGTTGAGAGAAGAAAAGTCTGTGCTAGCGTAAAGCTCCTGTGCAGAATGTTTGTGAAAGATGGAGGAGGCGGAAGTCGCGTTAAGGGACATGACCGAAGGGGAGAAGGGGACGAGACAGAAGATTCGGGTAACAACTCACCTTCTTGTACTCTCACCACAACACACCAAAAAAATCGGACCACTTTGTTCTTCCCACGATTGCTACGCCTCTCAATCTGCTCCAGTCAACGATAATCACGGTCCAGGCCATCACTTGACTGTTCATTATTGTTGGATGATGTTCCGGAAAGATTTACGACCACTTAGGAATTAGAGATCTGTCCGCTCCCTTCGCCTGCTACAATTGTACCTACGATGGGCCGAAGAGCGTCGCCGGCTGGTCTGCGCCGGTGAAGAACCCTCCCGCCTCACGGCTACACCAAGCCAGCTAGATAGAACACCACACAATGATCCAACCGATGCCATGTATACTCGATGCCTGTTTCAAGCGTTTCTGGGGCTCAACCTTGGCATCCATATCTATGATGAGCTCTAGTTCTGTGCCGTGGTAGGACCACAGGCCTGAAGGATTCTCCGTAGGCATGAACAAGTTGGATATGTCCTTCGGCCCACAATAGGTGCAACCGTAGCAGGTGAAGGCAGTGACAGACCTCTAATTTCTAAATGGTTCTAAATCCTTACGGAAAGTTACTAGTCATCCATTAGTGTCTAGAATGGCTCGAGTCCTAAACTACCCTGGCATGCTCCCTCGACGTCCGCAATCTGTCTCTTTCTTCAGCGCACACATTCGTCGCAGTAAAATCACCCACTCACCTCCTTCGGTGCGTTCACACTCAAAATCGTAGGTCCAGTCGAACCGATCAATATATCGTCCTACAGCAGTAAGTTAGCGCTATAACTGATATCATTTAGTAGGATAGCTTGTGAACCTCAATCCGAATTCCAATGTTGTGGAATTCCTTGGGGAAGTGGGGCGATGGGGGCACGTATATCCCTTGAATAGCTCAATTTTGCATAGCATTGTACCTTCGACATGAAGCTCACCAGGCTCAACCGTAATGACCATACCCTCACGAAGCCTTGCCTAGATCAGAAAGGAACATTCGACGTGAACAAAAGAGGGCAGCTTACACCTCGTTTCGATCTAAATGATTCGACTCATGGAGATCTATAAAGGCATCAGTGTTGACAGGAGAGCATCCATGGAGGATTTACAAACCAATTCCGATGTGATGACCGACGAAATGTGGGTAGAGTTCCCTTTCTACCATACTCTGAGTCAGTTGGAATCCAATACTGATTTGTTTCAGTTCCGTGGTCAGGAGTTGGGCAGACTTTCGGTGAAGATCCATCAAGCTGACACCCGCAGCCTCGAAACACATTTTTATAAGATCCTTTTGCGCATTCAGGACCGCTGTGTAAAGGTCTCGTTGGGCAGGAGAATATGTACCGGACACAGGGAACGTTCGTGCTGTATCGAAAAAAGAGAGTGGGTGAGTTTGTGCCTACAACAGACAAACACGCATGTATACTGATGTCGGAAGCATATCCACTGAAAGGGATGGATGGTGTCAGCAAATGCTGCCTGGTCCCGAAGGCCAAGATCTCACTTGAACTCGCAACCAGCATCAATCAAGACCAGCTCCCCTTGGTGGACGATCTGGTTGTTTGAAGTGTAATGAATAATCAACGCGTTGGGGCTTAACGGATGACATTAGCGGGCGGGGCGGAAAGCTTGGATCACCGCCTACCCAGAAGCAACGACAGGCACATAGGCTGGTCTTTGTGAACCAGCCACTGCACATAGGTATTCAAAATGGGACGCGATGGCATGTTCCGACATATTAGGGTGGGTGTATCGCATCGTCTGGAGATGGAGTAAGGTCACGTTGGATAGTAGAGAAGGTGAAAGGTGGATTGGCCTTGGTAAAAGCGCTGCCGCTTATACCTGCAGCTGTCTTCATGACTGCTTGTTCAGCGGGACTTTTAATGGACCGTAGGTTTGCCACCACGGGAGCGAGAGCTTTTCGTCTTGCACTGCTGAGGGCTTCCATAATGGTGTCATATTCGGACCTCGATTCTGAAGGAGACAAGTATTTCAGGATTGACCTCGGAGAGGTCCTTCGAGAGGAGGGGTTAAGAATGTCGACATAAATGTTGTCGCAAGCGGGGAGAAGCGAACGCAGTGTTCCGGGCAATGCGTGAAAGGGAAGGGATTCGTCGAAAGCGAAGTGTGTCTTGGCATCCTCGAATGTTGTCCTAGTTGTTTGTAGATTATGGATGTGGGTTTATTATGGGCGGGGAGTCACTGACCGTGCACCATCCCACTTTTGCTTCTCTGGGTTCGAGCCGGACGAGAAGAGAGACATTTTGTATCCTCGTTGGGAACTGGTTTTTTCTGCCAATCGGGCGAAGGCTGAGCGAAGGCAAGCTGAAGAAGGAGGCGAAGAGACGGACCGAGTATGACCGCTGCATCAGGCTCGTCGAAACCGGTTAGATACCAGAAGTCAGACGCTTGACGAAACTTGTAACTTGATGGGGTTAATGGCCACTTTTGGAGGAGTTGGACAGCGCGACACACAATATCTCTGGCCTCGACCCGATGAGGACGGAGAGGGAGCAGCGATAAGCAGATGGACGTACGGTTGCTCATGTATTTGATCTTGCCACCCATGAGGACGACGAGAGAATTGTCCGGGAGATTTTTCATAAGGCTCTGTCTCCTGAACTCGTACTCGTGGGCAGAGATGCCTGGAGTGAGTTCATCTTTTTTGACTGGGAGAGAAAAAAATTCAGGACATTCTGGCCAATAAAGAGGATTAACTGACTGAGATGTGGGTGCGAAGCAAAGACTGGTTGTCCAAACTTTGCGGGTTTGGTCACCGTCGTCGACCATCTCCGGATGACGGTGGGGAACATGTGAGGATGAGTTACTTGCGACCTCCATCTGGGTTTCATTCGTCCTTCCTCTCTTGTCTCTCTCTTCCTTCTCTCTCCTCTCCCTGTTCTCTTCATGCTCTCTACTCCCTTCCACCCCATGTCTTCGTCGATCCAAACGAGCTGACCAACGACCACGACCTTCGGACCTCCATCGACCTCGAAGCACCTGTCTTCAACGTCGACCAACGTCCAACTCACATTCTCTACAACATCACAAAAAATACAGCTCACTTCCATCCGAACGGAACCGTCTGCTTTGGCCTACCCATCCACGCGCGTTATGGGACACCTTCCACCCCTGACCTGCATCCTTTGTCAATCAACTGCCCTCAAGTCTTCTCCTGTTGCCCTCGATCACGTATGTCGTCTACCTCTCTTCGTCCTCACATGCTAATTCCCAACACTACTAGGTGGCTCTCAACTGGTGTCGGAGCTAGACGACATTGTCAATTTTCTGCGCACAGAGGACGTTACTCTGCACGTTTTCCAGAAATCAACTGACTGTACTGTATCGCTCCTTCTACCTGTCGGTGACCCCAGCGTTTTGAAAGATGTCCAACTCGGCACTGCTGTTGTTCTCTTCTCAGCGGCCGTCTATTGTCTATCTGCATTCATCAAGACCCTTCACCGGCTGGGAGCACAGGGAATAGTATACAAGGAGGATTAACGGCCGCAGTCAGCGGGACCGCACCTGCGTCTGCGTCCACAGGGAAGAGTCAGGTATAACTATAGTGATATGCAGTAGATGATGGTCATGCAACAATACACGCTCGTCTTTTGCCAATCTTGCCCCATTTGCCCCGCATGCTCTCCCGGAGTGCGAGATGAAAGACCTCTTGAACACCCACTCCAGTCTTGGCCGAACATTCGATATACTTTGCCCCAATTTCCTTTGCCACCTCGGCTCCTTGTTCGGGCGAGACTGGAGTTTGACCCTGTGCACCAAGCATCCGTCGCGTTTGCTCGTCGCGTCGGAGATCTGTCTTGGTCCCGACCAAGATCAGCGGTGTGCCTTCACAAAAATGAGCAACCTCTGGATGCCACTGCGAACGACCGATGAGAGGGCGCGTTCCATCACGCGTTGAAAGGCCTTCGTACCTTGTCTTGAACATTCGCAAGACTCGTCGGAAAATCTACGGAGAATACTATGAGGATAACGTTGCTCTCCGGATAGCTTAAGGGTCGCAGTCGGTCGTATTCTTCCTGACCGGCAGTATCCCACAGTGCAAGCTCGACCGTCTTGCCATCGAACTGGACCAGGGTCACGTAGTTCTCGAATACCGTCGGCACGTATGACTGCGTCGCTCAGATTTTAGCGGAGAAAATACGGGTCAGATTTTGCGCTGGCGAACCTCGGGGAACCTGTTCTCCGCATACACGATTAACAGACAGGTCTTTCCACAGCCACCTTTGCGTCCCAAACGATCAACACTCGACCATGAATCGAGAGAGAAATGGACAAACCATCACCAACGACGACAAGTTTTCGTTTCAGGTCAGGCCTTTTAGGGTTATCCATGTAGAGAGCGTGTGGCAATCAGTTGTGGTCGAAGGCAGGGTTACAGTAACGTTCCTACACTGGTGCAGTCTTCCCCATCTTCCCACGGATACTCGTCCTATCGTCATTCCACAAACGCACGAAATACCTCCGTGTTCTCCTCATTCCCTACAATCTTCAGTTCCGTCTCCGCCGCCACAAAGAACACCTCCCCTGTTGTCGCTTCCAGTTTTCCTCCTGACCATTCGATCTTGCAGCTGCCTCCAGTCACTACCGCAATACTCGGTCCCTTGAGCCCTCGGTGTACCTCCTCAACTCCAGAACCAAGTTCCGCCTGCAAGACAGAGAACTCCGGGATTGGAGGGTCAAACAGTCGCGTATGAGGGCAGGACTCGAATGGTGCCGCCTTTACTACGTGCTTGCTAGCATCCGCCGCCTCGTATGTCAGACTGGAAACAAGGTTTGGAATATCTCGTAACTTTGGTGTCAGCCCGGCACGAATAACGTTATCTGATGTCGCCATGCATTCCATTATGTCTGAAAATCTTTCGTCAGATTGTTACTCTTCCCTTCTTTCCCTAATCCCCACCTCCAGACACATAGGCGTGTGGCTCTCCAGCCCCTAAAAATATCGCATCACCCTTTGCGAGCTCCACGTAGTTCAGCACAAATGGGCAGAAAACCCCGATGTCTCCTGGGAATTGGTCGTGCAATCGTATCACCAAGTCCACCAATGGCTTTTCCGTTGCGTTCACTTGTCCCGTTTTGTACCGTTTAACCAACGCCTCCAACGCTGGAACAAATCGGCTTTCCTCGGTAGTCATTAGTGATGTAAATAACCCCTTCAATACCATCCTTGTCTCCGGCGAGGAGGCAGCATGAGAGGAGGCAGATGTGATGAACGTCTGCCGGACCGTGGCTGGGATCAATCCCGCAAACTCTGCAACCGCCTCCAAATACGATACGATACGATCAATAGGAAGGAATCCGCAGAGAGCCGAAAACGGTGTCAGAGCGATTGCCATCTCTGGCTTGTGATTTCCGTCTGTACGCTATGTGAGCGAGAAAAACGAGAACCATTCATGTGTGCGCACCTCTGTAGATGTGAGGTTTTTCGGCGTGCAATTTCTCCGCAGTAGCTTTGTCAGGGTGTGTCTGTATGCTCAGCGCCTTTTCGATGGACAAGACCTTGAACAAGAAAGGCAGGACTCCGTCTGACACGCGTAATATATCGATGATTTGTGCACCGATATCACCCTGGTTTTCTTTGAGATGGTTCGACAATAGATCGCCCGACGTCGCAACTTTGGAAGGAGAGGAAAGGTGGGTCCCCATCCACAGCTAATCCCCCGCCTTCAGTCCCGGCTAACGTAGATGAAAGACCAAGATCACCTCGGCGTACGGTGTGTTTTCGTCGAGTTGAAAATCGGGGAGTTTTGAAGCTACAGCAAGCTGCGCAACCTTGGACTTACTTCCCTGCTTGCCCCAGTCGTATTTCTGTATAGTGGGTATGATCCTAAAGATAGGCGACATTGGGAAAGGTCGGCGTTGGGGTCGACGTTTGAGATCACGGCCAAACAGTGATCGATCACGATGCATGGAGGGTAATAATAATAATCTATGTTCATGCATCCCAACCGATTCTTACAAAGTACCTTCAAATAAAAGCCTCCGGGGTTTCCGTATTGTAGGTGGAGGCGTGAATAGTGCAGGTCTATTCCACCTGATCAACGATGGGCGAAATACCAACAGCAAAATACTGACAGTGATGTGCCACAACTCGAGGCTGGATTTCCAATGATAATGCTTTCGGAAACCCCAGAGATGCCATCGGTCTTCCCCACTGCGGATGCGTCGAAGAGGTGGTCAGTCGTTTTTTCGAACGATGCCAGCATTAGCACGCTATCTTTCATCTTGGCCACGCCAAACCTAGTGATTCCCAGCACCTCCCCCTGAGTGCAGCGTGAGTAAGATACCAAGCTACCGTGACGCTGTATTACTCGCCTTGTATGTCATGACATCGCCCAGTAACATCACATGTCGTGGGTCGATGTTCATTCCGTGTGATTTCATAGTATACTGGATCTCGTTAATAATCGTTTGTCGCGCAGCCTCGATTCCGAGGACCTGTGCAACCTCGATTACATGATTGGAGGTGGTATTTTCTCCAACGATTCCTGTGGAGACTGAGATACAGGTGGATTTCGAACGAGAGAGTTGATGCTACCTTCCGTAATCATAACCTTTTGCAGACCGTAGCCCTCCACCAAGAGTTCCTTATCCCCTTTCTTTCCACGGAGATCATCCTCTTCCTTGATATTGATAATCGCTCTGTGAATACTCGGGACTCCCTATTAAGGATCTTGGGTCAATGATAACAGTCCGATGTCTGTCACCGTTACTCACTTTGACGACAACTTCGGGTAGCGCACGACGAAGTTCTCGTAGCTTGTAATACTTGTCTGGACCGTCGATGTAAATTCGAAGGCGATTTCTTCGTGGAATCACCGTGATCCACTGTCAGAAAGGTGAGAGACTAAAACAACCCGACTAGCCGATGCTCACTTCGTGCTTGATCTTCAGTTTCTTAGTAGACACGATGGCCCATTTTATTTCGTCAAGGGTCAGCTCAAGCTAAAGGCTATAAGGATTAAGGCCGGAGTTAAGTTACGAACATACTTACCTGCAGCTTTCGGATGCTGTTCACATCAACGATAATCCCGATGTATGTATATTCGGGCGCCCAAGCTTCTTCAAGCACGGATGCGATCTGTAAGGTGACTTCAAGTAACTGACGAACAAAGTAGGAGGGACCCTTACATCCCCAAGGTGCGTTTTCTCTAGTCGACCCTTAACAATTCGCGCGGATGCTTCGCTGTCATTCGTCACAAGCTTGCAGCTGATGATGGGTGTGCTGATGACTTTGGCGGCATTGATAATCTCTTTGATTCGGGGGACACCGAGAGTTACATTCATAGATGCCACCCCAGCAAAGTGGAAAGTTTTTAAAGTCATCTGTGTCCCTGGCTCTCCAATCGACTGCGCCCCAACTGCGCCTACGGTAGACCCTAAGATAATGAGAACCTCAGTGGAGTGCAGCAACCGGGCTGGTAGGAAAGTACCAGGTTCAATCTTTGCCTTGACGAATTTCGCCCGACAAGCTGCCAAAAAGTTCCGTAACTGTTCGTCGGTGACTCTCGCCGTATTATTGATCACTACCAAGGACATGAGCAGTTCAGTAGAGGACGGAGTTGTAGACCAAAGATTGAACCTACCTTGGCTACGCTCATCTGGGCTCCGTTGCATACCCTTTTCCAGTCCATCGGGGAGGCCGCACTGTTCCCGGATGATCGCCAAAGGGGTAATTATGCGCTGTTCTACAAATGTGCGGATTGCGGTAATGTGGGTGTTCGAGCACTCTGCGCCAAAGTTTGGGTGAGATAGCTCGCGATCCACCATGCCCGCAATCTCGTATGGTAGTAGTCCGGGAGTCTTCTGTGAACTAATGGACTGGAGCCACGTGAGCCTTTGGCGACAGCGATGGAAGTTTGCGTACTCGTGCATGACTCCATGTGCGAACGAACTCGACTGGTTGTGCATCACCCTCTAGGCATCCTGGATCGAGCCCATCGTCCCCATATGTAAACTGTACCATTCCCCCAACAGCATTCCTCACAGACGAATCATAGTGAGTAACTAGGTCCTCGAGTGCCTTCATGAGACGCCGTTGCATGTACCCTGTTTCTGCTGTCTTCACCGCTGTGTCAACAAGGCCCTCCCGCCCAGATATTGCGTGGAACAAAAACTCCGTCGGGGAAAGTCCGGTATAGAAGCTATTCCGAACAAAGCCCTTGGAAGGTGGTTCCCTCGACTTTTTCGGGAAATGGGGCAGGGACCTGTCTTGAAAACCATCCGGTACCCGATGACCCGCGATGATCTGCTGTCCAACGCAAGCAACCATCTGAGACACGTTGATGACAGAGCCTGGGAAATATATCAGATCATCCTGTCTGTAGATACTTTCTGAGGGGCCAACCCTTTGAGCCACAGGTGGCCATGATCAATGGTGCGTTGTGCCTCGAGAGTTCACGCATGCAGATTTCGCCTAATAAGAGGAATTAGAATGATGTTTGTCGGGTTGATTGCCATGCTTACCGACTTTGTCTCGAACCTGCGACAACACGGAAGATATCATAGCTTCTAAGGTCTGCTCCTGGTTACACCCCGGCTTGTTCTCTAGTTTTCCTTTTTTTGCTAGGGTGATCAAGTCAAGGCAGTCGGAATATGCCTTCTGCACAAGCGACTCTTTCTTTTCTGAAAGGATGGGACCCGGAATGACGTCGTTGATCCCCAAAGAGAAACCTATGTTCGCTGTTCCATATGTGAAAAATTGAGACCTCACAAAACAGATTCTGGGACAAACCGAGCCAGCGGGCGCAGACTTTGGCGAGCCTGTTCATAGCCGCGGCCGCCTGGTGGGGACCATAATCACGCATGATAACACCAAAAATCGACTTCTTCTTTCCTCCGACCGTGGCCTTGTCCATGACTCCGCACATAATCTCACTGTTGACGATCACCAACCTACCGTCGTTAGGTGAGAGATCTGGAGCCAGGTTCTCGATCCTGGGGTAGTTGGCCGGATTGGGCTTTTCTTCCTTGTTACACTTACATTCTACGTTCACCATGACATTAGAACTGCGGTTGGGGCGCATGAGGACGTTAAATATTTGTTTGCCCGTCCATAGGCACTGCGGTTTCCATATCGTCGGAGGTGGGATGTCTATGTGTAGATCGGCATCTGCAAAGTAGGAGCATACTTGGGTGAATTGTCTGCGGTCGAAAAATCTGTCCTTTGAGGACAAGAGCCACGATGCGGTGATGAAATCCTGGATAGCTGCAACGACTGGCTCTCCATTTCTTGGTGTCACCATGTTGTGTTTTACATTCATCAGTTCAAGGGCCTCGGTCCTTGCTTCCTCCGTTTGGGGGACATCTAATAACGTGTTTCATCGACAAGCCATGCAGGACGTCAAAATTAGAACCTACGAAGATTCATCTCGTCTCCGTCAAAATCGGCATTGTATGGGTTGCAGACACACTCGTTCAACCTGAATGACCGCCACGGTCGTATTTTCGCCTAATATGCATGTGTAATTCAGGTACAGTGATAGGTGGGGTGCGCGGACATACTTGATGGCACATGATCGACAACTAATGGTCCGTCGTTACGATTCATACTCATGGGGTGAACATGACATCGAACTCACCCGATGCAAGCTTGGCTGTCGGTTGAATAAGACGATATCCCCATCGATTATATGTCTCTCGACGGTGTCACCGATTCGCAGATTGTCTGCAACCGCCTTCCTGTTCCCGAATTTGAGGTACTTTTTGAACCCGCTAGAGCCAGTGGTCACATAGTTTGCACCCGGGTGTGCGTCGCAACCATTTCTGACGGCGGATCTGAGCACTTCGATATTATGTTCCGTGACTCTTTCGGGATATGTGAGAACCTTGGCTACTCGTTCTGGGACGGCAACTTCGTCGATACGGAGGTTAGGGTCGGGAGAAATCACTGTACGACCAGAAAAATCGACACGCTTTCCAGAAAGGTTTCCTCTAAATCGGCCTTGCTTCCCCTTAAGTCTCTGGCAAAAACCCCGCATTGGTTTTTGCCCCATTTGAGGAGGAACGCCTGGTAGTTCAGAATTAATATACATCGCAACGGATACCTGGAGGAATTCCCATTGTTCCTGGCAAAGGTCGTCAGGACAAACAGGTGACGAGGCACAGGAAGGACATACCATGAACTGGGAGACTGGAGCGCCTTTGGCAATCCCTTGTTTTATGAGTGCATTTGTGAAAACTATCTCTGTAAGTTTGACAGTGATGTCGTCCTCGTTTGAGGCTCCATCTTGTGCCACGGAAGGACGAATGCAAACGGGAGGGACGGATATGTATTGCCAGATGTACTGCTCCGGTCTCCCGAATTGTGAGCGTAATCCAAGGAGTTCACAGTCCTGAGGTAAACTGAGACATTTGCCAAGAAGCACGCTTGATTAGTGTTGGCTCACCTCATCCGAAATCCGCTTGAACAGACTGAGAACCTTTGCGGGATTAAGGTCTTCATGTACAGCCTTGCTAAGATATGAACCGAGTTCCTTCTGACTCTCTACAGCGCGAGCGAAGGTCAACTTCCATCGCTCCCTGTCATCTGCGGACTTTTTGGCTCGGAACTTGTCGTGAATGATCTTGAGAGCACCCGATTTTTTTACAGTCCCATTGATGGAGCCACAGTGAGGACAATCCACTGCCTTTCGAGCAAGGACGTTTATCGCTTTCGTAAGAGACTGGCGGGTTAAGTTCTCAAGGTTGGGCCGGCGGAAGCGAGCAAGGTAGTCCCGTCTGTCCTTCTCTCCAAGTAGCACTTTTGCACATGCCTAAAAGCCATGGGTCAGACAGGAGACTCGGTCGATGATGCAGTGCGTGAACCTTGCATATGGACTGGAGGATTGATATTGTATGCTTAAAATATCCGATATGGAATACTGGGACAACGAGCTTTATGTACGCGTAATGGCCAACGCAGTTGACGGAACTAAGACCGCATGTCTCACAAAACGCGCTTTTGTCGGTGGTTCCCTAGGTGGACAATTAACAGGGGAAATTGGGCGAGAAATGGAGAAAGAGCACCAGACGTCTGTCTAGGACACCATCCTTGACAGGGAGACGGTCTGCGGCTGTGTACAATTCGCGATGAGTGACTTGGAACTCTGAAAGCTTGACTACATCCTGAGGGTTGAGGAGAGAGAATTGTAGTTTTTTTATCACTTTCGGGTGGTGATGGCTGACGGTCTCCTTCATCCAGAAGTGGCGGTGATCGAGAGAGATTGCGCGTCCTGATCCAGAACCATGTCCAGGACTTCATACGACAGGCGAGCTCTCCCTCACCATCTCCGTCTTTTCTTGCTGATATCTCCCAGGTATCTCACCGTTTTCTCTCCAGAGGGCCGTTTATATCAAGTTGGTTAGTCCTCGTTTCTAACGACACCAATATCATCCACCGATGGTCCCCAAGAATACGCGTTCAAGGCAATCTCTGGCTCGGGCCATACCGCAATCTCTGTCCGCGGAAGGGAGACTGCAGTCGTGATCACTCAGAAAAAAGTCCCGGTTGGTCCTAACCACCCCAGTCCCCACGAACCATGCGTCCTCATATGCTTCAAAGGATAAACTTTTGAATGCAGACACGGTCACCCATCTCTTCAGTATCACACCAACCATAGGTTGTGTCATGACTGGTCTAATCGGTCGGTCTTTGCCTACTCTGATCTATGTCCATTCTATTCACTCCGCTTCAAAGCCGATGCGAGGAATCAAGTAGCACGCGCACGCTCAGAAGCTGCTGACTTCAGATATAAGTATGGATACGAGATCACCCCAGATGCTCTCGCAAGGCGGTTAGCGAACATCAACCAAGTGTACACACAGAGGGCCGCCATGCGACCACTTGGCATTGGTTAGTCCCCTCATCGTCGTCGATTCATGCGCATGCTACATCACTTCTGCTAGCCATGATCCTCATCGGAATTGATCCTGAGTTCGGACCCCAGTGCTTCAAGCTCGACCCTGCTGGCTATTTTGTCGGATTCCATGCAACGGCTGCTGGGCAGAAACAACAAGAAGCCATGAACCATCTTGAGAAAAAGTGGAAGAAGCTTAATAATGGCGGCGGGGCCGAAGATGCTGCAGCTGCTGGGAAAATACTGGCCAGGGACCAAGTAATCGAGGTACGTTTGGTTTTTTTTTCTTTGGGTTTACGCAGACCTTTTACGTTTATCAACCCCAGATGGCCATTGAAGCGATTTCGACGGTGCATGCTACAGATTTCAAGCCGGGGGAAGTTGAAATTGGGATTGTTTCGGACAGCGAGGATGAGACGGCTGAACGGAGGGGGCAGTGGCGAGTGATGGGCGAAACGGAGGTAGAGAGACACTTGCTCGCGTACGCGGAAAAGGATTGAAGAAATGTGTACCATATTGTTGTCTACGCAGGCTGGATGTGTGATCTAATACAGCGTCGCTCCTCCGCTCTGGAAAGGTCCTGTGAGCGTGGAAGCGGCGTGGACCGTAGACACTGACCAGGACCGCCTCGATTTCCTCCTCTGAGATCGTTTTTACCCGACTGTCCCAATACTTGGAGGGTGCCTCCCAATACTCTCGGTAGACATCCGCACCAGAACCCAACCCTTTTCCACCTGCCTTTACTGGAGACTGAAACTTCTTGACGAATTCTTCAAATGATTTCTTGGACTCTTCGGGTGCAGCGGGGTGCGCGTGTTGGACGTCGGGTGCTGTCGATCTGTCAGTCTAACGAGCCATACTCAGACCGGGACTACGCGTACTGGATGGCCAGGACCGCTTGCCGAGGAAACGGATGAGAGGACGGTGTGCAGCGGTCAGTCTGAACGTTAGGTGCATGTTACAAGGATAAGTAGCCTTTGTTTACGTCTATTTATGAGTCTACCACCCCCCTACCTCATCATTGCTGTCTTCATCTTCCAGCGGTGGCCAAAATGGAATGGGTTCTTCTCCAACTTCTTCCCCCCTATCTCTTCGCAAATCATCGAGCACACGGACGGTTTCTCGGAACATCTTCTCCGCAACGACGGCGGCGGAATCCGCACACTCCGAGATTAGTGTTGTAATTTGTGGCACCAACCATCGGTCTTCGCGTACGGAGGGTGTACCGTGTTCCAATTGTGTATAAAACAAGGAAAATATTGGTTTGATCGGTTGGTCTCCCTGGACCAGGGTCAAAGTGGCTTCAAGATACGGCTGAAGCATAGTCTCAGGCAGAACCCCGGAATCATCCAGGGGGATTGACAAGTACAAAATCCCTGGCCGAGTTATCAGCGAACGTGATCAGACCAATGCCCAGATACATGGGCGTGACCTACAATTCCCCTTGGGTGCAGACATACTCCCTTCACCGGTCACATATACGTGGGCTGCCGTGGTTTCCGACCCCCCAGGGAGTACGGACGGAGGGAATACCACCAACGCCGTGTCAACCGCCGTGGCCGTAGGCTGTAGAGATTCTTCAGGAGTTGCAACCTCTTGGGGCACAAGAATCAAAGGCTCGTTGATGATGGCAATGCACCGGGCTACTGCAGTCGTCACTCCAGCGCTCCCTGGACCAGGGGGCTCTATGGAGGATAGAAGCAAATCGCAATCAATCGCTTCGCCTAGGCCGGTGAGCGAAACGGAATAGCGACGAGATGCAAGTGATCTTGCCGAAGTTGAGGACGTGCTGTGGCTTAAAACGTAGGTACTTCCGTTGACGGCCGAGACACGACAAAATCCTTGTACAAGCTCCCCTAAACCTCCATAATGGCCGACGAGGAAAGGGGAGGGTCCATAACGACCGCTAGAACGAAGGTAATGGCGCACCCGCTTCAGGGCCGGCAGCGTCGGCTCTGTTTATATAAGCATACGTAGTGGGATGAATGAGGTGGCCACAGACCTTGAGGGGATGAACAAAACGCGAGGGCGAACACAATCGTCTCCGCAATGGTTCTCTCCAGGGTAAAAGTTGAGGTCAAAAAGTCGATGAAAGATGCCGATTCTTTGTCGTGTAGCTCTGGCTTGTCCTCGAAATCACCAGAGACGAAAGTGAAGAAGCGCATGAGCCGACGCTTGTCGATGAGGGAAACCCGTTTATTGTTGAACACGTCCTCCTTCGTGTTTGGGACGCTTTGAACGCGGCCAGGAGAACGATAAAGGGCGACTTTCTCAAGGAGCTTCAATCCGCCGTACCTAGATACACCGGAGTTGATGAGGGTAGAGATGAGGGGTCCAACAGAAGGAATGATGGAAGGTATGAGCGATAACGAATACTGCCTGGAAGCTGGAGGCGGAGATCCATAACAAGATACAGAGATAAATCTGTTCCGTTGGCCTGCTAGATATTCATTTGCGCTTTCGTTCCTGACGGAAGCCGAACGGAGGTTGGCCCAGGAGATGATCTCGTCAACGTTGAGGGTGGCGTGATCGCCACCGTAGTAGTCGTTTGGGTCGACATGAATAACCTTGTAACCCGCCTTTGCCAATGCGCTTTTATGGGTAAGTACATACAGAAAATTGAAGAAATAAAACACGAACGCAGCGAGGATTGAAGACGGAAGGTCTGTTCCAAGGAGGACGACATCCGAGTCCATGATCAATGATCAGTACTTCAGCTTCAGTAGCGATCGGTGTGACCCTTGTGACCAAATTTTCTTCCTCCTCCCAAATGCCCAAGCCGGTCAACGCGAAAAAATCCGACCAAAAGCCGTCGAAAAAGCGGCTGCCTGCAAAACAGGAGAAGCCAATCAAAGATATCAAGGTTAAGCATGCTCCTCCAGTCTCCTCCAAGGACATCATTGCCAAAGCCGAAGCAAACGTCCGGGTAATTCGTCGCTTCCTCTATTTCTTCGCTCACCGACTCCCTCTCCATAGGCTGCCAAACCCCCAAAATCGAAACGTGCACCAAAGCCAGTTGTAAAGGAGCCCGTTTCCGGATCATCCTCTCCAGAATCTGAACCACATCCCCAGCTTTCAAAGGCAGTTATCCACGAAATCAAGACCAACAGAAAGGTTCCAACTCCTGTTCTTCCCATGTGCTCTGTATATTTACCCAACTCTCTCCCAAGTCCGCTCCTTCCAAGAAAATTTCCCCAACACAACCTCCCGCCACGGCAAAAAGTCAAAAGGTTAAGAATTATCGCACCGTCCAAACCGTATCTCATCCGTTATATAGACCCAGAAGACAACGTCCAGTGACTCCTCGAGCAACAGTGACTCTTCCGGCAACGATTCCTCAAGCGAAGATGAGGCATCCCCAAAGCCCCTTGCCAAGGCCAACGGAGCTGTAAGGAAAACCGGACCTCCCTCTCCGTTATTTTCAGGCTGATTGTCATGTTTGTCTGCCCTGCGCTTAGCATAAGCCCACCGAATCAGACGGCAGTAGCGAGGAAGAAAGTAGCGAGGAGAGTTCGAGCGACGAATCCACTACTGGCACAAAACCCTCAACTGTGCAGAAGGCCCCTCCAAATGATGATTCCGGTGACAGCGAGGATGACTCCTCTGAGGACGAGAAACCGAAGGGCCAGCAGGTTAAGGCGGTACTTCAGCCATCAACCGATTCATCGGATGAGGAGTTGAGTTCCAGTTCTGGAGACTCAGACTCTGGCTCAGACTCAGATACCCCTCTAAAACCCCCTGCTGCCGCATCGAAAAAGTCACAGTCAGCTAGGGACTCATCGTCTGATAGCGACTCTCCCTCCTCCGGCGAGGATAGTTCCGGTAGTGCAAGTGACGAGGATGCCGAAATGGAGGATCGTACCCCCGCAGTGGTTACGACAGGTAGGCTCGTGATCGTATTTGTAGCCTTCAAACCGAGGTTTACGTCGTGTTTCAGGGAAACGAAAGGCAGAGAATGATCTCACTCTCCCAGCCAAAAAAGCAAAGATGATAAACGGGTCCCCAACGATTGCCAAACCTGAGGGCGGCTCGACAAAGACGATATTTGTCGGTAACCTCTCTTGGGCCGTAGACAACGATCGATTGTCTCAGGAATTCGCGGACTGTGGCGAGGTCGTATCTGCTCGTGTACAATTGGATAGGAACACCGGCAGATCTCGAGGGTTCGGCTACGTCACCTTTGCTACAACCGAGGCTGTCGATGCCGCCATTGCTCTCAATGGCGCCAAGGAAATAGACGGCCGGATACTCAACCTCGACAAGAGTACTGACGGCGGTGCCAACAGGGAAAAGAGGGCACAGGCGTTCGGGGACGTCCGCAGTGCACGTTCAAAAGTCCTTTTTGTGGGCAATCTAAGCTGGAACACCGTAGAAGACACGCTTTGGGACGCCTTTAGTGAATATGGTGAAGTCAACAGCATCCGGCTTCCCACCGACAAGGAGTCTGGCAAACCCAAAGGCTACGGCTACATAGAATTTAGTGCTGTTGATTCCGCACAAAAGGCTATTGACGCAATGAACGGCAAGGAGCTCGATGGCCGACCAATCCGACTTGATTTCTCCCAACCCCGGGATCTCAACGCTGTCGGAGGCGGGCGGGGAGCAGGCTTTGGTGGAGGTAGGGGAAGAGGTGGTTTTGACATTGGGAGAGGGAGAGGCAGTGGTCGCGTGCGTCACTTCACGTTATTCAAAAAAATTGTCCTGATGTCCTTTTTATCACAGGGTCGTGGTAATGATCGTGGCCGCGGTAGGGGTGGAGCCAGAAGTGGAATGCGGACCGGTGCCATTGCTACTTCCGAAGGTAAAAAGATTACGTTCTAACATCGTTCTCCTTCACCTGTTGCGCAGTCTCTGCGGCACAATATATTTCAACAGCGACGATGATTACTATTACATAGGCGGAAGATGTAGGGTACTGTGGACGTATGAGCTATCGTATAGGGGAAGTCAGTCCAACGACACCTCTCAACCCAACTTGCCTTGTTCTACCGCCTTTCTGATCGGGTTTTGGTCAGGTTGGATGGCGCCGCTTTTCTCGAGCCTGTCGAACAAGACAAAGAGTTTCTCGGCCTCTCTCTCCTTCTCTTCCTCTGTCATGTCCGGCACAGTAACTGGTTGCTGAGCGATTCCTGTGATAGGGTTGATCGGCGCTCCTGTACTCGCGGTTGAGGGTCCATATGTGGCGTTCGATGAGGTTGACGATTGTGGCGGGGGACTCATAACGCCTTTGCTGAATAAAAAGCCCGCAACATTTCCGTAGCCCACCTGAGATGCAAGGATAGAAGCTGTTCGACCGCGCCAAGTCAGCAGTGACGTTGCTCCACCATTTCCGTGCCTACCATCAGAATCGCACATTGCGTACATCATCTCCCCTACGGCCTTCTTAAGGTTGGTGTGGTAAACGCTCCCCAATAATCTTAAACATCTTCCAAGTGTGTCCGAGCGGGCCTCTAGCGGACTCGTGCGGTCCAAATTGGAGGGTATGAGCCAGTCACGCAACCTTGCCCGGGACGGTTCGTCCCCAATACAAAGCCGAGTGATGAGCAGAATCAACGGAGTGACCAATTCGTCCAGAGCCGTGTCATCGCGCCTACACTTCTCCCTTACTGATGGATCGTCGGGGTCTAATACTTCAGGAAGATAGTATACCAACGTAACATCTAGGATATTGTAGGCGTGTAGGAGCGTGTCTTGGGGGTTGGAAAGGTTCGGTGATGACGGTCGTGACGACCGCGAACAACCGGACAGTGCTCGATCAATCTTTCCCGCCTTGACCTCCTTTGGCAATGGATTCGACGTCAACGTCGGAGGGAGAGTAGGGCTCCCTTTCGAGACGGGGGATGAGGTTACAGATGAGGGCTTGGAAGTGCGTGAAACACGGGAGGATGGTGGAGTTGATTGAGGGAACCACTTTTGATGGAGAGGCGCGGAAACAGGGATCATGATAAGGTTGTGGATGAGCTGGGTCATGGGAGGCGTAATTGGTGAAGGGAATGTAGACGGTAGAGTATCAAAAGTTCGTAACAACGACGGTAGGATGCTACGGGTGCATGAGGCGAAGAACGATCCCCGAATGTACAGCAGGAGGGCTTACCCATGGAGTTGGCGCGGCCACGCGCCGTATGTATCCGTACTGTCCCAGTCGTCTCTTGATTCTTGGACGCCGACAATCTGCAAGAGTCTCTCAATAACCGGAGGGTGGTGGAAGAAAGTGGGAACAGTACTCGAGGATAAAAGCACAACACATTAAACCCGAATTTGAGCATTTCTGACATTGCTTCGCGGGCCATCGGGGTCCCCAGCACTATTAAAGGGAGAAGGGCATCCAGCTTTGGAGCAAGGATATCAACAACATTTTGGCCGTTCTTGGAAATTTTTCCTTCCACTAAATCTTGTATGAAATCGCCTGCGATAGCGGAGGAAGCTGTCGAGAGAAAAAGCAACCTTGAAGTAACGAATATGAGGTCGGGTGAAGTTGTATTCTGGTGGTGGCAGATTGAGTACTATAAAGATTCTACAGGCCAAGTAAATTCATACCTCGAACATCCCTAAGACCGCCGGACCGCCGCCTACCTCCTTGGTGACGAATGTGGAACGGGAATCCGGAATGAGAAGCAACCCATTGGAGATACAACGAAGGACTTCGCTGGTAGCATTTGGCGTATCCTTGAATGTCTCAGCGGCGAAGATCAATGTGGACAAAGTAGACGGTCGTGTGATCAGATCAGAACCAACAGGGTTACGACCAAGCATCTTGAGAGCAAGCACAGCCTGGGCCACATCTGTTGGATGGGTTAGATACAAGATGGAAACATGGACGAAACGACGAAAACGGAACCTTTGGCTGAGACCTTCAACTCGTTTGATTTAATGTTCTGCGCGCAAGCGTCGATATCCTTGAGCAAAAGCTCGATGAGAGATACCCGGGTTCCACTGTCGAAGGCTTCCGGCCCAGCTGAGGGTGGGTGACAGGATTAGCGAACTGACTGGGAGATGGGAATGCCTACAACTGATTATCTTTCCCAATACCGCGCTGATTTCTGATGAGTCTGAGGAGGGAGAGAGAGAGGAATATTGTTCGAGAATGTCTGTCATCTCTCTTATCTTTGTCGGAAGGAGGGTGGAGAGAGAGAACAAGGTTTCGGATCCTCAGACCCGCACACCCACCGGTTGTCATGATCACCCATTCCGTACCTCCGACGTCCTCCTCTTCTGCCCCTGTCCTCGCCGCGCCTGCGCCACCAACGTCAACGCCCGCGCCCGACTCACCCAGGCTGTCCCAGACCCCTCCTCCCGCTGGTTTGCATGGCGATCTAGAGGTCGAGTTGCTTGGTCTCGCGAATGCACTCTACAATCTCGGCACGACGGCCATAAGCGATCTCTCAAGGGAGAAGGATAAGCCAGGTATTGGAAAACAGGTCGGACTCCGTGTGTAAGTGACAGAGAGGTACTTGGCGTGCTGCTCACGCTCTCACAATCGCCTAGGAACCAGGTGGTGGATCACCTTGCCGCACTAGATCGCAGTTCACAAAACATTCAGACAATGATCCCGATGCAGGTCCTCCTGGACATCGACAACGCCAGAAATCCGATGATGCTTACGAAAGATAGGCTTGAGCGAGCGGCGACGGAAAACCAGTTCATGAACGGGAAGATAGCAGCAATTGAAGTCTCTCTCCATCATCCCGAAACTGGCCCCTCGCTAAAAACCCCGCAGTCCTACAGGTCCCATCTCAACGAAGCCCTCGTTCAAAGTTTCCCGGAGCTCGTACCGCATCTAACGAGGCATAATATGACGGAGGTCAAATTAGAGTCAACTTTGGATGTACCGTGATTGGGAAAACTCGAGCGAATATATGTTACATTCACCTCAAGGTCACGACCTGGCATGATTTCAAAGGGGGTAAAAGATACATGAGACACCATACGATCTATATACCACGAAACTCCATCACGAGCGGCCAGCACCTGGTACGTTTTTCCTCTCGCGCCTTGGAGCCCTCTCAGGTACCGCACTGGTGGGGATGACCACGTTGACGGGAACGCTATCAAAGTTAAGGGCTCGGAGGAGTTCCTAAGTAGAGTTCAAGGTCAGCCACGCGTTAGTGTTGGGCGGGGACTCGAAAGCGCGTACCTTGGTGTCAGGGTCGACGTCAAGGCCGGTGGTCGAGGTATCCAGGGCGGAAGTTTCAGGAACGTAGTTGTCCTTCCTCTCGCGTTCCTCCTCCTGCAATTTGAAGGAGATGCCTCGCACAGGGCCCTTTTGAATTCGCTTCATGAGATGGGTTGTAAACCCAGCGATTTTGTTGCGCAGACGCTTCGAGGGTACGGCAGCCTGGGGGACGAATCCTTGATATGCCAACCTAAGAGGAACAGCAAACTTTCTGGACCTACAACTTCATCGATAATGCGTTTGTTCGTGTGGAAATCGAGGGTCAAACGGGGATAGCTATCCAAGTGATGATCAGTGGACGATGGGGGGGGAGAGGAGGGGGACGTGCTATTTCTCAATTAGAACCCGAGAGGCCCTCTTTGTTGTCTTCGTACGAACACGACCCTGGAGAAAGCTACTAAGGAGGATATGTAAGAACAGAATGACCGATATCTGCTCACCATTGTTACTTCTGCGGTGGATGTTGTCTCTCGTCGTATTCAGGTTCAGCGGGTGATACCCTTGATTGGGAAATGACTGTATAGTTATAATCAGCCACAATCTATACCCGCATTCTACCAGGTGCGCAAGCCACGAGCATTCGACCATCGACGTCTTCACTATCGTCGCTAACCATCTCAAAAATCCTCAAGGTGAGTGAATCAGCCATCCTAGCGTGCTATCGGAGATGCGCGATCCCTGGCTCTTTGGTCAAAGTCCCATCTTGGCTCGCGCTTTCCATAACACAACACTCAGACTGGATTCCCCTTATATGCTCACCACTCCCTCCCTTACAGCCTACCTTCCACCCCTCGGCCCTTAACCTGACATGGTTCGCGTATCCGTTTTGGTTTGTCTCTCAGGTTCTCGTGTTTTCCCTAGATCTAACATATACGCGTCTAGAACGACTGTCTTGTTCGTCCGTTTCCGGCTTCGATCTACCTCTGATTTTATAAAAACTCACCCGGCGACAGAACAACATTGTAAATGCTGAAAGGCGCGGTAAGCGGCAGGTCTTAATTCGCCCCTCCTCCAAGGTCGTCGTCAAATTCTTAAGTGTTATGCAGCGACACGGTAAGCTTACCTTAGTTTTTTTTCCGGGCGATAACTACGGTTGGCGAGGGCTGTTCCACTTGTCATTCGTTTTAAACGGCCGGTACATCGACATTATTGTCTCTTTCTTTCCAAACAACCCTCACACCCTTTTTCCACGTTTCACGGACGCTTTGGGTTCACTCTAGAGACTACAACACTTGCTCATACGTTGGTCACCCTATTTTCCCAGGTTACATCGGGGAGTTTGAGATCGTCGATGATCATCGGTCTGGAAAGATCGTTGTTCAACTGAACGGTCGACTGAATAAAACCGGGGTCATTTCACCTCGCTATAACGTCCAAGTCAACCAAATTGAGAATTGGGTAAACTTACTGCTCCCAGCTCGTGGTTTCGGGATTATCATTCTGGTGAGTCGTCAGTTGAGGACGTTTTCGGTAAGGTGCGCTAATCCGATATTCTCAGACAACCTCCTCGGGTATCTTGGACCACGACGAGGCTCGACGAAAGAACGTTGGAGGCAAACTGCTGGGATATGTGTACTAGACTCTGTTTCCTGTACTGATGTGGCATTTTAAATACTTTCCATCCCCCCCCAAAAAAAAGTCGCTAGTCGTGTTACTCACCTGCACTGCCACGAGCCGTCCATCTGCCTTGTCATCAAAGCCAACCCTGACACGGCCACGACTCTTTCCGTTCACGACCTCCAGGCTTGTAGCTCCAAGGCAGACCATACGAGGATACCCTTACATAGATGACGCTCCCCGCCAACGACGCCTTCACGCTCGGTCTCGCCCACGACGATACTAGGAGACGACCACACCAATCACGCTCCCGTTCTTTGCCTCGTTCTCCTTCCCCAAAAATATCTTTCTCGTCGTCTAAGCCCACAATCGCAGCCACGCATACATCCAGAGTCGAGCGCGGCCTTGCCAGAAGGGCAAGCAAGCACATCTCTTCAAACCAGCACAAAGATGGCTCGGGGGCTGTTGGTGACGTTCTCCACAACTCCTTCACGAAGGTCGTCCAACCCCCTTTACAAGAGATAGAAGAAAAACGGGAAGATAGTCCGACACCCTCCCCAGCCACTCCTATCCAGAAGGTGGATTGGGAAATCCCTCGAAAGATACTCCATTCGTCTATCGGTATGACCACCGTCATTTCTCACTCGCAACCTCGGCTCACGTGCACCCCCTGCAGGATTTCTCACTTTGTACCTGTACTATTCAAACGGATCGCCCAGACCAGTCGTTGTCAGTCTTGGAACCGCGCTTGTCGCTGTAATTGCACCAGCAGATGCCATTCGCCTACGTTCTCCGCGATTTGAAAGGTTTTATGAAAGGTGCTTGGGATTTTTAATGCGAGAAAGCGAAAAGGTGTGCACTGCTTGGTTTCATCCTCCTCGTTTTCTGCTGACATGATTCTCAAAGAAATCTACTAACGGTGTGATCTGGTATATCCTCGGGGTCGTGTTTGTCCTGGTTTTCCTTCCCTTAGACATCGCAGTAGTGTCCATTCTTATGTGAACGATCCCGGAGTTGATTTTGAAACGGCCACCGCTAACACTTTGAGCAGACTGTCTTGGGCAGATACCAATGCTTCTACATTCGGACGCCTATGGGGGAGGAAGACGAGGACACTTCCCCGTAATTTTTTGGGCCTGCCGTTCGCCCCCCGCAAGTCCCTCGCAGGATTCGTCGCTGCCTCCCTCACCGGCGCGCTAACCGCCGTTGCGTTCTGGGGTTGGTTTGCTCCATTGGTAAATCGTCCCGAAGTCTCGTGGACCTGGATAGATGGTTTCTCCGCTTCGTCCACGGCTGGAGATCATCTCAAACAAGGACGGGGATCCCTCAGTTTCGGTGGATGGATGGGTCTCGGAATAATTGGCATATTTGCAGGGTTGGCATCTGGCGTTGCAGAGGCATTAGGTGATTGACTCATCTGCATTTCGTCAACTCTTCCTGACCCTTGCTCAAAGACTTAGGGTCTATAGACGACAACCTCAGCCTACCAGTTATTTCGGGTACTTGTCTTTGTGGATTGTTCAAGCTGTTCGGTTACATGTCATCATGAAGGCGGCGGACGTTCCAACATTTGACCCTATTAGTTTCCATATATTACCTTGATCTTACCTGCGATGTAATACCCCTGCGTAGGCCCAGCAGGTTGCAGTCCATCTACGCTTAATCCATCTCTTAGCTTCCGCCGCACAATTCCTGTTGCGCTTATCGGAGTGATAGGTCTACAGTATCACCGTCTATCCTGGGGTGTGGGCCCAACAGACCCTTTGGTGTCTATCCTAACATATTCGTTCTCTTCCTTCCTTTCTTCGTCCTCTTTCCTGACCGACATATAAGCCTCCCCGAGGATTTGAAGCGCAACGGCACGGAGATTCGCCTTTGTGGGTGTGATCGAAGGATCCTCCAAGACCTTATCGCAAGTTTCTCGCAAGACAGATTCGATTTCCAGCTTGGCACCCTGTGAGATTTGCATAAGTGGGATTGAGGGGGTGAGAGAGAGACGTGTGACTAGCCTTGAACAAGGCCTGTAGTCCTTTCTCTGCAGCTTGTTCTTCAAGTTTGCGTTTTTCCTCAGGGCTGAGGTTCCCGTCTCTTTCTGCGGCTTGGATTTGGTCGAAAACTGCTTTCAATTCCATTGCGGACCGTACGGTTGAGACCCTGCGTAGTGAAAGTGAGTGCTGATGGGTGCGTTGGCGTGTAAGGGGCGTACGTCTCGCTAAAAACGTGATATTTTCCTTGTACATTATGTAGCCATCCTCCGACTCCGAGGAACGTCTGGTGGGTTGCCAGATGGTGTTTTGCTTTGGCTACATATACGAAGCCGATTGCCTTGGGAATATACGGTGAGTAGGGAGGAAGCGACAGCATGAGATTGTAGTACATGCAGCAGGTCTACCCCATAGCTCTCTGTCTTTAATTCCCTAGATTTGCGGTCAAACACCTGAATAAACAGGACTGGGAATGGCGGTAGATGACACACTGTGCTTCAAGGTAACATATAGCCCGCCAACTGGTTGTGACCTGGGAATCATCTGGACCGTTGGCACTTTCAGTGAATATGCTTAACTTGCGCTCAAGGACTTCCACGAGTTTGTCAATTCGTTGCTTCCTCGCAACAGCTTTCTGTATGGAGCATAATGTCAGCTGGCGGAAACAACGAGCACAAACTTGGGTACCTCCGCCGCGACCTTCTTCGCTTTTTCTTCTCGCTTGGTTTTCTCTTCTGCGGAAAGGATTCCCCGTCCTTTGGCGTCACGAGGAACATCCTCGCTGTTGTCTTCATCCTGAAGAGCGGACTTCATGTCCTTGGCGAGACTTATCTCACCAATAATTGGGATGAACCGTTCTCCGCCGAAGATCGCCCCAAAGACCTCTTCTGGATCGACGTACCCGCCCTCTGGGGCACTTTCTTTGGGGCCAAATTCGTTATATTTCTTGCGGAGTGCGGGATCAGTGAGTGTCTGGTAGGCGATCGCGATCTCCTTGAAACGGTCCTCAGCATGTGGATCATCCCTGTTCTTATCTGGGTGGAACTTGATAGCAAGCCGACCTGAATCGAAGGTGAGGGGGGGATGGGGGCAAGGATCGGAGGGATGACTTACGATACGCCTTTTTGATATCATCGGCTGTTGCGTCTACGGGAACCCCGAGCAGGTCGTAGTAACCTGTTTCGAGGGGCCGCTCGTCCGTGCCAATTTTCCTAGCCTTTCGACTTGGCCCGGGTGCCGAGGGCTTACTCGGCCCTGGATCGGCAAAGTTTGGAGGAAGTTGACCAGGATAGAAGGCGTGGTTAAAGATGGTCTGACATTGGAAACACCTGATCTGGAGGAGAGTGGACGGTGGAGGGTTTGGGTTTGGGACTGGAAATTCCAGAGGAAGATTGCAGTTGCTACAACTCGTCCTGATATGCGGGATCACAGGCCTAGATGAAAGGATCGGAGACATCGCGGTCACAGTCCAACCGAAACAGCGACGAGCGATATGACCCTCGAGACTACAGACGACCTCGAAAAAATCACCATCGCCCTTAACCAGGCAGCCCTTGACCCTCCGATTCACAGCCCACCACCTGCAGCGTTTGGAGCGGGTGGCCCTATGTATTGTCACTGTTCGTATTTCCGGCGACTGTCGCTCAATCACCATTTAGGCTGAAGCAATTCGACCAGTCAAGTGCCTCCAGCAGAGGTGGATATTCCACCCCCAGATCTGTTGTGGGGATTGGTGGCAAAGGTGTGCTACACTTATTACCCCAGCCCTAGTTAATATCGAGCCCTCACCCAACTATCAAGTCGCAAAACCAGACTATTCTGAGGCCAAGATCGTAATCGCAATGGTGGGCCTGCCTGCCCGTGGAAAGTCTTACCTGAGCAATAAGCTCATGCGGTATTTGAAGGTGTGCGTTGTCTTGCATGCTCCATTATCCATCCAACGATACATCACAGTGGCTTGAGTATGATGTCAAGGTATCCGAAAGTCACCCGATGAAGGTGCAGAAAGTTAACTTCCACTCCAGGTGTTCAACGTTGGGCAACTGAGAAGATCTAGGGCGAGGCAGAAAGCACAAGAGTACTTGCATCTGCTTGTTGATGTTTCCGGTCGACTGACCCCCCCAGATCCGGGATCCGCGAGGACCACACCGCCTCTTATTTTAGCCACGAAAACGTTGAAGCCACAAAATTGAGAGACAAACTAGCATCAGATAGTTTGGAGATGTTAATTCAATGGTTGAAGGACGGGGGAAACGTTGGGATCCTCGGTGCGACACTTGGTTATTATCCATCGTGATGCTGTGCTCATGCCGTGGTCCTAGATGCCACAAATAGTACGCGTAACCGCAGGCAAGTGTCAGATGTTCTAAAAGCGCTGATTTCTAACTGGTAGTCTCATGAGAAGGGTCTCCGTTGAAGCGAGGGTGGCTCGCGAGCGGGGAATAGTGGTGGTGTTCATCGAATCTGTGTGCGATGACCCGGCTGTTATCGCCGCGAATGTTGCTCTCAAAGTCAGTTCTGGGGACCCAGACTACGCGAACACTTCTCCAGAAGAGGGCAAGCTTGATTTCCTTCGCCGCATAAAACAGTATGAGGCCATCTACCAGACAATTTCCGAGCCGCACCTCTCCTACCTCAAGATAATCAATATCGGGAGTCAAGTTATTCTGAACCGCATAAACGGTTACCTCCAGAGTCGCATTGCCTTCTACCTGATGAATTTACACATCAAACCCCGGAGCATCTTCTTCTCCAGGCACGGAGAAAGTCAGTTCAACGTAGAAGGAAAAATAGGTGGGGACTCGCCATTATCGAGTAGGGGGATGAGATACGCGCGCGCTTTGCCTGACCTTATCACCGATAACATCGGAAATGCACCGTTGACCGTCAGTATACTCACAACTACCCATCCATTTTTCTCTACTGTGCTCAAAGGGCCGTGTCTGACAAGGTTTGGACCTCAACGCTTCAGCGAACGATCCAAACCGCGCAATTCCTTCCGTGTAACAAGTTGACGTGGAAATCACTGGATGAACTGGATGCCGGTGTGTGTGACGGGATGACATATGAAGAAATCGAGGTATTTGGATTTCTCACTTACCCGATTGCGATTGAGACAGTTTCTGGGGATCTAGAAGGCGTATCCGGAGGATTTTGCAAACCGTGACGAAGATAAATTCAACTACCGGTACAGAGGTGATTTTTACATGAGACTCGAGCTACCATCTACATCAAATTGATGTGTTTGTTCCATCCGTAGGAGGAGAATCATACCGAGATGTTGTTGTCCGGCTCGAGCCTGTTATCATGGAGCTCGAGAGACAGGACAATATATTAATTATTGGTCACCAAGTCTGTTTGTCATCCAGTAGCCGGGCAAACGTTGCACTAATCTCGATTTATCAGGCCATATTGCGCTGCTTGTTCGTCTAGCAACAGCTATCGAATTTCCAGCGCGGCTAACAATTCTGCTCAGATATGCATACTTTCACAACCTTGCTCAGGCAGACTTACCGTACATCAAGATACCCCTGCATACAGTCATAAAGTTAACCCCAAAGGCATATGGCTGTGATGAGGAAAGGTACTCTATATGATCCTACTGATTTTTCTGATGTTAAACAAATGCTAGATATGCGCTTCCAATTGGGGCTGTTGATACCCATAGGCCAAAACCAGGAACATTGTCAAAGGATTACCTTGTTCAGCCCACTGGAAATTCTGCAAGAGAATACTTTACTGATAACAAATAGCTGGTGCCAGTGATTCCTTGAGCATATACAATTGTAGGAGTAATTTATGGAAATCAATAGCTAATTGATCTGGGGGGACCAAGAATGTTATGGTTGGACTGGGTGACCTGTTAGGATTGATGATCCTAATACCACATCCAGAAAAACCAGACTCCGACCAACTTCCAATCATTCATTCTTTTAGTTTTTTTTTGGTGTTAGCTAGTGCTAGGTCATTTGTTAGAGACACTTGTTCTCTATGTAACACCTGGAGGAAATGCTATTATGTATTGGTTTGAGGATTGTGTGTGGGACTTGCACAGGGTGGCATCATGGATTCTTTTAGTTCCTAAGTCCCACTTTCCTCCTGTATACTGTATAGTATTTTGGACCCCAATATTTTCTGATTGTCTTCATATTGATTTCATTTTGTACTTATTGTGTATGCAACAATGTCTTCTGATTTACTATATTCTGGACTTCTTATGTTTTCCCATTCCCCATGTTATCCTGAACCACTTCTGTTCTGTAGATCATTGTACCAGACTCTGAGTATATAAGATAGTTAGTCTTGTACCATTTTCCTCAGAACTAGAATTACTATTCCTTTTTGTTAGGGCCACCTGCCCTGGACTCACTAAATAGCATGATGGCTAGCACAGAGGCCTGGCTGGGTCACTAAAATCCACTGGTTGAGTGTGCTGAGGTGATGATAGGGTAGACAGGGGGAGACTCAGCAAGCACAGGTATGCAAGATGGGGTGATCCCAAAAAGTTCATGATGAAGAGTAAAAGGAGGAAGAGATAGAAGCAGAAGAAGAGAGCCAGTGATGGACTTGCTGGGATCTCAGAATGTCCAAGGGAGGGAAATCCTAAGATTTCAAGACTAAGGAGCTAATCTCCTCTAGTCCTGCTAGATATACAGTTTTGTATCTATTAACTACCTAGTTAGGATGTTAATAATCACTGATTGTCATGAAGGGAAATCATAAATGTTCATCAGATCATTAGAGAATGGAGACAATAAAGTAATATAATAAAGGATCAAAAGAGTGGGTGAAACAAAAAGAATGGGCTGATGGAAGTGGAGATAGGGGAGGTAAGATGAAGTTGTTATCATGGCTCATCATGATATCATGAAGGTGCCATCAATTGGATCATGAAAATATATATAAAAGGAAAGTGGGGGACATCACTATGTCCCTCATCAACATTGTTCAACATGTCCTCCTCTCATGCCTTCATACTCAATGGTTCCTCTATTTCCTGCAATGACTGTACTGGTCCTTGGCCAGTCCACTCACCTTCCCCCTTCCTCCCTTAATGACACATCTTGAGGGATGATGTGTCATGGTACTTCCCACATCTCCCAAACCTCATTCATTCTGTTACATCTAGGGGGCTGCTATGGCCTCCTACCTTGACAAGTGGAACACTGCAAGAATTCCCAAACAAAATCCTATACTGGGTCACCTGATGGAGGTTGGTTTGGTGGACTGGGATGGGGCCAATGATCTGTCCTCAGGTTCAATAGATGGGATGCATCTAGCTGCAGTGTTGGGGGAACATCTCTTCTACCATTAAGAGATCCATGAAGAGCAGGTATGTGGGGGGGGGGGGGGTCTTCAGACTCTTGGTGTCTGAACTAAATTCCTGTGTTTATAGATATGGATGTTTTGGAGGGACTTGGATGCTGCTAAGGCTATGTGTCTGGCTGGAGAGAGGGCATATCAAGAGATGGTGGGGTGGCTCCAAGAGCAATTCTAGAACCAGGGGCAGGAGATTGTTGGGTTACTGGCCCAGATTGAGGCCCTGGAATAAGAGAAGTGCTCTTGTGGTCTACTCATAGTGTTCACCTAAGGGCTCTTGACTAGGATGGTGGGTTTCCCCAATCAATTTTCATTGCCTCTTTTTGTGTGATGTGTGATGTTAATTGAGGATATATTTCCTGAGATAATACAGGAGTGTGAGATATGGAGTAAAAAAAGGGCATAATGACACTTCTCACTTATGACTCCTCTCTTGTCTTTATTTGGTCTAAAAGGACTCTGCCTTAGCCCTGTCCTCCCCTTGCTTCACTCAACCTTAGACCCTGTCTGGCCTCTAAGTGTTGAAGTCACTGCAGATGGGGGAAAAGAACTAAGAGGCAAGAGACCCCCTCTGCAGGTATATATGCTATCTGGAGTATAGGAAAGAGTCATAATGTGAAAGAGTTACCTAGAAAGGAAATATTCTGGATATGGAAAGGTGATGTGAAATGAAGGGGGTGGCTGGGTAAGGAAATATTAATTATGTAAGTGTCCATGAAAGATCAAAAGGAATAAAACAGATTATGTGACATGGAGTCAC
>MU117979.1:184117-198409 GCA_014904855.1 Thelephora ganbajun | reverse complement strand
AATTATCCCCAAAATAAAGGCACCTATGCTTTGCAATATTCCAGTGGAAGTTAGACTTCTCTTCAGACTGGCAGCAAAGCAATTTCCCCAAAAACTTCCTGAACGATGTGGGATTCAACCAATGCAATTAAGGGTGGTGCCCTAGTATGGTGATGTAATAGGAAGGCCTCAGTAATAGTTGACTTTCCTAAGAGTTTGTGAGAGTGGGAGAGGAAGGGATCATGCTCAAGGACTCTCCAAGAACCCTCCAGCTAAATACTGCTCTAACTTTTTAGGGAGAGAGAGGGTAGAGGATTTCTGTGGATAACAAGGCTGGGGAGCTACAGGGCTAGAGAGGGCTACACTATATACTCCTACAACCTAGTTACATGTGATTACACATGGGCCAGTGGAGTTCTGTTGCAGTCTGTGTGGAGTTCTGTCTTTGTCATCCATTTATTTTTAAAGGGCCAATAAGGAGAAGTGGAAGGGTTAAAAATACAAGGTAGAAGGGCCCAGAAGAAGATAGAAGGATTATAAATAGAAATGTGCCAATAATAGCACAGGACTGTCATCAATGACAAAGTTAGTGTCATCATGGTCTAGGACATGAAGTCATCAATGATGCAGTTAGTTGCATTATGGGTCTAGGCAAAGAAACAGATGACTAAAGAGTGTGTCATGATGGTGCCATATAATGTGATGAAAGTGAAAGGATGGCACCATTGTTATAAAAATAGAAGTGTGCTTGCTCAGCACAATTGAAAGTGGTCCAGAACCTTCTTCAGTGTGGCGGTGGGTTATCTGACCAATTGTTCCCATGGTGGGCTGATGACTATGTGTGGTGGGGTAAGAGGGTGCTAGTTTGTGAGGTGAAGGGACTTAGCATGAAGGCTATTTAATCAAGAGCAGCCTTCTGCTATTTCCTCAGCAACTTACTTTTCTTCCCCATATCTCTTCAAGACAGCAAAGTCTTCATCTCTCCTTATAACCAGAAGATCACTCAGCTTGATACCAGGCCCAGAGTGAAGGATTCCTTCGGATTGGACACTACCAGTCCTTTACAGGTTGGTGACATTGATAGGTCTTCAATTCCAAAGGGTATTGACTCATCACTTCTAGCTGGTCAAGGCCATTCTGTCACAGGAAGATGCCAACATGCCTTGTTGGACTTGGGACAAGGGTGGGTTGTTTGACAACCAGGTTTGGCAACAGGCCATCAGTGCTCTTCAGAACCAGGACAAGAACTGTCGTTCTTGGGCTATGCCTGATGATGAAAGCATCTTGTTCCAGCTCATTAATCATGGCCTAGTTGACATGTCATCCTCTGACAAAAACCTTAAGGGTACTGGTCCTCATTACATGGTGGTCATTACTAGAACAAGAATGTAATAGGGTATGTTGTTGTTGTTGATCAATTTTGCATCAACATTAATAACATTTTCAGAATGACTGCCTTGAGAGAGACCTGTACAAGGCTCTTGCTGACAATAGGATCTTGTTGGGGAAGGTTACTGGACTTGGCATGGAGTTGTCCAAGTTCATTGATGATGTGAACTGTGAGCTGGGTAAGGCTTGCAATCACCTCAATCATCATTGAGTGGGGATTCAGAAGGTGGATGGGAAGTGTGATGGTCTGGAGAGAGATCTTGTTGACCATAAGGAGTGCATCAACAATCATGCTGCCATGATCAACAGCCTGTCTGATAGGACCTGTCAGTGTGGTGAATGATCTCCTCCATTGGTGAAAGCAATGGAAGACTCCCCTGAGGTTCCTTCTGGTGAACATTCTCCTTCTCTGGAGTATATTACTCCTCCTGAGAACAACACTCCCATTCCTGTTCCTCCCTGGTGAGTTCCTCCAGGTCTTCTTGGTCTGGGTATTCCATCACTCGCCCCTATTCCTGTTGCCAAAACCATCTCTCAACTCATCCCTATTACTGAGGATGAGGAATATGCTATCAAGGACACCTTGGTTGGAGCATAGCAGGCTCAAGGCAGAGTGCAAGTACATGCTCTTTGTCAGGTCAAGTTTGACCACCACCCTTACTGCAAAGCCATAGGGAATGTTGACAACCATCCTTGCTTCATGTACTAACCAGATGTTGGAGCTGAATGAGAGGTTTGCAGGGCTCTCCATAGGGCCAAGCTTGGTGGTGACTCCAGCTACAAGGGCAGTAGCAAGTCTGGAAGCAAGGGCCTTTCATCTTTTGAGTATAATGTGTGTTGTGGCTCTAATGCCCAACTCTAATGTTCATGCTTGACTGGTGGTGAGGGGTATGGTGGGTGAACTTCAGATAGTGTTCCCTCTAGATAGTACAGACTTCAATGCTCTTAGTTTGGAGCATGTTGATACTTTCAATGTCCATGGTCTGTATGATGACATAGTCCATAGTGGTGCTGTGGACCAGGCTACAGATGTCAAGGGTAACAATATCTTGGGTCCAATCAAAGAAGAGGGGAGTGATACACAAGACTGGACTGATGAGGAGTAGAGTAGTTGTCCATAGGCTGAGGTATACCAGTTTCAGTATACAACCATAATGACTCCATCCTTGCTATGTGTGTGAGCAAGACAAAATGTTAAAAGAGTGACTATGAAAATGTCTGGGTATAAAGGGGAAGTAGTTTGATAATGATTGTGAAATCGTAAGGAATAAAAGTTTTCCAAATTACTCACCAAATACTTGACATTCCTGACAGGCCACTCTTGCCCTAGCTTTGAGGTAAGAAATGAAGAGATTGATTAGCCTAAGGACTGTGGAAGTGTCAGGCCACTCTAGCCCAGACACTCACTGCAGCAAAGGAGGGTAGCTATTCCCCCTAGTGGCCTCCAAGACAAACACTGGTGCTGATACTCCATTGGCCTCCAAAACAAACAATGGTAATACTTTCCTAGGAGGTTGTCCTTAAGTGACACAAAGATTCTATCCCAGTTTAAGTAATGAAGTTTATTTTTATCTTTGATGGTGCCATCTTTACATCATTCTTCTGTTATATGGCACCGTCATGACACACTCCTTTCATTATTATTTTGCCATACCCTAAACCCTGGGAAGTTGATGGCTCAGGGACGGAGAATAGTTCTGAGCAGAGAGGAGAGAGGTGCTGAATGTTCTCCACCTAATCTCTTCCTAAAAGCAAGCCAGATACTGAGGCTATCCAGGTGGGTAGAGGAATTCTGTGGATAATAAAGTTGAGGAGATATTACAGGGTGTAAAGTAGGCTACCTATATACTACTTGGTTTTAGGGCAGGTCTGTTGCACACAGACCATGCTGTACAGACTCATGAGTCATCTGCTATTTTTAGTGGGCCAATCAGAAGTGATGGAAGGATCAAAAATAGAAATGGAAGGGGCCCAGAATGAATGGAAGGTATAAAAAAACCAAGTCATCAAGGTTTAGAATGACCTGGTGTTTCAGGGTTTAGGGTATAGCAAAATAATAATCAAAGGAGTGTGTCATGATGGTGCCATATAACAGAAGAATGATGTAAAGATGGCACCATCAAAGATAAAAATAAACCTCATTACTCATCACAAATAGAAACATCCTGAGTCAGCACCAAAGGGACAGTGGGTCAGGGTGACAAATCTTTTCCCATGAATGGGCTGCTGAGTAAGTGTGGTGGAGTAAAGTAACACATATCCTGCATCATGATTGGACAGAAAGGAACTTAGTGGAGAAGTCATAAAAGGAAGCAATAACTTCTCCCCTTTCCCTCACAATTCCCTCCTCTCCTCCTCACCAACATGTCTCTCAAGAATGGAAAGATCTTTGTTTCTCCTCACAACCAACACATCTCTTGTCTTGATATGAGAACCTGAGAAGGACACCTATGGTCTTGAAGCAACCTCTGTTGTCACAGTTGGTGACATTGATAGGTCTTTGATTTAGAAGTAATATTGACTGCCTTCTCTAGCTTGTTGAATAGGTTCTCTCTCAAGAGGACTCTGAGCTTCCTTGTCAAGTGTGGGATTATGGAGGTTCCTTTGATGACCAGATTTGGCAACAGGCCATCTCTTCATTGAGGAACCAGGATGAGTCCTGCTGTGGTTGGGCTATGAACAACAACAAGAGCATCTTGTTCTCATTGGTCCAATGGGGATTAGTCAGTCCTCATCCTACTAACCAAGGATATAAATGGTCTACCAGGGCCATGGATTATTCTGCAATGACTGCAGATCACTTGTAGAGCTTGTTAGAGCTTGAGCATACCAGAGTATGTCTAGTATACTGTATTGGTGGTTAAGCTCTAACAGTGTATTGATGTTCCTTTTAGGGTGATCATTTGGAACCAGATCTTCACACAGCCTTGGCAGAGATCTGTCTCTTGTTGGGAAAGGTCCAGGCCCTTAGATCAGGGCTTGGGGAAGTGCTTTGCCAGACCAACTGTGAGCTTGGGAAGGTCTGCTTGCAGGTCAACTGTCATTGGGAGTGTTTTAACCTCCTGCAAACCAAACACAACAGTTTGGTTGATACAGTTAGGGACTTGCAATTATGCAGTGAGGATCATGCTGCCAAGATCAACAGTCTTGTCAATAAGGTCTGCCATTGTGGTGAGGCAAAGGAAAAAGTCATGGAAGAGGGTAACACAGCTGAGGGCATTTCCTCCTTTTGGGGATCTGCAACTCCTTCCTCCTATGTGACTCCTCCTGTAGAGAATGCTTCCCCCATCCCCATTCCTTCTCCCACTCTTCATCTGTTGATCAGTCTGGGAGTTCCCTTGCCCTTGGGTTATCTGGTTCCAATCAGTCAACAGGAGGAACAGGATATTGAAGATTGGTTAGTGACAGCATGGCAACAACAAGGGGACCACTCTTCTGGTTGTGTATGCCCTTATTATCCTGGATGTTGTGACTTCCATCCTTACCACAAAGCTGTAGGCTCTTCCCCCAGATTCAAGTACAGGTGCCTCTGATGCCAAACTCTAATGTCCATGCTTGGCTCATCTCCTCATTGTCTGTTGGTGGGGAGCTCTAACTTGTCTTCCCAATTGACTAGGCTGACTTTGATGCCTTAGCTTCAGAGTCTATTGCAGCCAGGGATGTACATGGTTGATATGATGAAGTGGTTTGTGGGAGAGTTCCTGATGACACAAAGTCAGATGACAAGGGTTTGGAGTATGCAGAGGATGATGGTGATGAGAACTGGGTCAATGAGACTATGGTAGCATAGACCAGAGTTGTGACTTGTCTTACTTGTGGTAGTCCTCCATAAGTTGTATTTATCTCTAAATCAAGTACCCATGGATCAGTTTGTTTCAGGATGATGAGTGAGGAGGTAAACAGAAGTTGGATGAAGGGTATAAAATGCATGATTACTCTATTGCTTGAGGGTCATAAGAAGAAAGTTAGTCCAAAAGAAAGTGGATTCATAAGGAATTAAAAAGTTTCTTAAAGAAACATGCCCAAAATTCCAATAATCCTGACAGGAAGCCTAGCTTGTTTCTCTTAATATCTACATACTAATAAAATTAGTTTACTAAGGGAGAGGAGGTAACTTGCTATTGTCTTACTTGTCTTCTTACTGTAGGAAATACATGTCCTTATATACTAAAAGTGATGGTGAATGCTTTAGGAGTGACTAGAGGTGTCCACTAATGCAAAATCCCACTGAAGAAAATTTCAAAAGACAAAGATCAAGGGAGATAAATGAAAATATGAAAAGAGTAACTGAGGGGTGAGAGTGGGTCATGACTAAGGTATTAAGGGTCTATCCAATAAAAATAAAGAAATGGTAAATGTGTGATGGTCCAAAAATAAAATGAGATAAAAACAATATAACAACACCCATAATGAGGAGGGGATTGTGTGACAATGAGGGGGGAGAACAGGACAATGTTGTCACAAATACACACCTTAAAAGACAAGATAATTCAAGTTTGCCAAGATATTTGTAACATAAAAAGAGAGAGGAAATGCAATGTATTAACAAGACCCATTAATACAAAAAGCAAAGACATGGCTGATGATCACTGCAAATATGACAAGCATGATCTATATGGAATACACTCAAAGGACACTATATCATCAGCCTGCCCTCAAACTTGCACTCCTCACAACCAAGAACATTGTGTTCCTCATCAGGAGGAAGATGAACTGGCTCCTTCTTCCTCTCTGCTGTTACCTCCTCAAACATGCCAACAGAATGTTGACTCATGATGCTCCTCCATATCCTTCAACAAGTCCAGCAACTGCATCTTGCATTGCTGTTTCTTAGACAAGGGATGGGTGCATTGACCAAGGGGGTTGTGACAACACCCTCTGCACTTCCAGGAAGACAAAGGGGGAGGATGAAGACTCTAAAGAGGAGGACTGGGGGATGAGTCCTGGACAGGAGGAAGTGGAACTGGGTGATCCAATGCATCTCTCAGAGATCTCATGCTGAGGGGAGATGGGGGAGTGTTGCTGGAAGAGGAGGACAAACACTGTAAATAATGACCATGATTCATCAACAACTGAAAATCTCTCAAAAGAGCAAACCAATGGCAATTGATAAAATGCTGAAAAGAAGCCTGGAGACCAAGAAAATCTACTAACTGGGTTCCTTGTCAAAGACTTTATGTCTTCAGCATCCCTCCTCAATCCCACCAAATCCAAATGTTGTTGGGTAGCTAGCCAACCAGAGTTGAGGTCAAAGACCAAATTTATCCTATACTTCCAACTCAGATAACCAAGAGATCATCTGAGTGTTCTTCTTGTCCAACTGGGAAATCATATCCCAGCAAGGATTGATAAAGATGTTCCCATCCTTATTGAGCTGAACCTAAAAGGGGGAGTCAACACAAAGACCTAGCAGTATACCTCTCTTCATCCACCACTACCACACAGGGAAGACCTCCTCATAGGTAGGAGGAGCCAAAGTCTCATCCTCAAGGATCTCCCTCTCCTCCCTCTGAGCCCTGTAGTATGGCTCCTGTGCCTGCAAGGACCTTTCCAGCAACCAGATTCCAACTGGTTCTGGTACCTCCCCCTCTACACTGCCATGAGGAGACCCAGAAACCACCATGTCCTCTTCAATTGAGACCAGATGTTCAACAACCTGTAATGGACCAACAATTTGATCTAACAATAGATCATTGGCATCCCAGTCTAGGGTGGGTTCCTCTGTCTCCCTTACCTCCACCTCATCCTTCTCACCTGTCAAATTGATCTCCATAGGAGCTAGGTCATTCAACCTAGCCCTTAGGACACCAGTTTACATTGAGCTATTCCAAGCTAGGGGAAGGATTATTAGTACAAACATAAACAGTACCAACAATCTCAACTAACTGTATCATTTGTCAAGGCAACCTCCTTGGCTACCATGATCCCCACACAAAACATGTAGCCCATGGCCACCTCCAACATCCAATTATAAGGTTCAATACCCTCCATAGCATGAAGGGTCCCCCTTTCCAACAATGCCTTGTTAAATACTGTACCCCCAAGGCATTCCAGCTTCCTCCTAGTGGTGACCTTCTGGGCCAATATAAAATCATTAAGCCCTAGGTTACTGAAATCCTCATCTCTGTTGTCAGCTGCATTAGCACAACAAAAGACCCCACAAGGAGTAGGGTAGGGATGTTGATGGGAACCCCTTGCATGAGCCCTCTATGAGCCAGAGACATGTTGGCAGGAGAGAACAAGGTAATGATAAAAGACATTCTAACATGTGGTTAATTCATCAGCTACCAAAAGGCCTATGAAGAAACCAACTCACTTTGTTTAGATGACAAGATGTGAGGATGAAGAGTTTGTATGAGAGAGGAAGGAAGAGTGGATTGATGGGGATTCATCATCCAATGGTGTGGCTTAAAGTCCCAAGACCTGGTCTTGAATGGTCTGGCCCTGATGGGATCATTGATGCCCCTATCAGCCCCTATACCAGCTCCCCTTAGTCATATCTTTCTATTTTGAGATATCTGGCTTACTCATCAGTTTCTTATTGGTTCATTTATTTACACAGTATGGTCTGTGTGCTCAACCCTGCCCTAAACTTACCAGTATATAAGTAGGAAGATATACTCATCCACTGGGGAGTATAATGAAATGGCAGTAATATATCCAGCAGTCTGACTTCTTGTGTTGATAAAGTTGTGTACCATCAATAGAGAATAAGAGAACTGTGTTGTACTCCCCAATGGAACTGTCCTCAACAGCACTTAGATAGGCATCACCAGATAGTATGTCATTATAGACCTTGGGGCCACCAGTAAAAGTACTTGAGGTAGGGATTGACATCAGGAGTAGAGCCAGTGTTTGCCTGAGGATCACCCTTGACACACAGATTTGTGAGTTAAGTGGAGATTAGATTATTGTAGGATATATTTATAGAATCCAATCTAGTTGATCTGCTGGCTGTATCCAGGAGATCTGTGCTGTCTTCTGATATCATGTCAACATTAGCAGATGGTCTAGGCACAGGCATATTTGGAAGAGGATTCCCCCAACTGTCTGCAGTCCCAGAGACAGAATTAGGAGCCCCTCCATTGTAATACACCCACATTCCTTCTGGGTTATGTCTGTACCAGGTAGCCCTACTGACATATTTTCCATGACATTGGTCACAATGACACAGGTGGGTTTTTGGCATGTTAAGAGAAAAAGCCAAGTGATATTCAAAGTGACCAGATTGGGACTTAGAATTTTTTTTCAAGCTCAACTACACACCAAATGTTGTAAGATGCCATTTAAGGATACCAAACCTTTACTGAAGCTATGTTGAACTACACATTCTATTTGAGATTGCTCAGCCAGCATTGTTGGACCTCAGCCAAGTCACATGCCATCATCCCAGCCCAGCTGGCATTGTCACCTATTGGCCAATTTTTTACTGGGACTCATCCTCTACTTCTATCCCTGACTTGGATTAAATCCTTTGAGAAAGGTTTATTAGTCAGTAGTTGTTACAATGACATTGCAGTTGTAAAGGAATATTTAACAAGTGATATTATGCTAGGATCCTCTTCCTCTGGATTAACTTGTGACCTGTGTTGCAATAACATTGAATAGGTTATTGAGGAATAGGCCCAGCCAGAACTCCAAATCCTAACACTCTGAGTTGGGAAGCAATGGGCTTCCATCTCTTGAGTGTGATATGAGCTGTGACCCTGATGCCAAACTCTTAATGTATTTGGCATGCCTCATGTCTTCAGACCATGTAGGAGAACTCCAATTGGTGTTCCCAGTGGACTCTATGGACTTCAATAGCCTTAGTACTTTGGCTAATGAGTCTGTGATATACACAGTCAGTACAACAAGGTGGTTAGATCAGGAGTCCCAGATATGGTGGACATCAAAGAGGACACTGAATAGTTGAGGCTGTGTTTTGCCAAGGTAGTCTAGTTTCAGACTACAATAACAACCTGTTGCAACCATCATGATGAGTGGAAGAAGAGGGATTCTAAGATAAAGAGGGTGTTCTAAAGTTGGACAAAGGGTATCAGTATGCATGTTAACACTATTGCTTATGGGTGATAAGAAGAAATTAGTTGAAAAGAATGTGGATTCATAAGGAATTAAAAAGTTTAAAGAAAACATGCCCAAAATTCCAATAATCCTGACAAACAGGAGCCTATTCCAGGTCTTGATGCCATAGCTGACAATCTTCCTTTCTCCCATAACTTATTTAATCCTCAGTAGATAGATGGCTGTAATATTAGTATGACTTTGTGACATATCTCCCAAACTCTAATGTTCCTGCTCAGGTGGTAATATATCATCAAACATGTTATCTGGTCAATTGGAAATGTTACCTCCATTGACCATGGACAAGGTGGATATCCCAGTGAGAACATTGTCATTAACAGCAGATATACATGGGCCTATGGTGGACAACAAAGAGGATGTGTGGGTGACTGAGGAGGAAGGAGAAGGGGAAACTTGTCAAGAAGGGGAGGTAGCATACCTTGATGGCCAGGTTTCAGGCCATACTGTAATTTATAGACTTCCACAAATAAATTGCCCCAAGTATAACATCTTCCTGTTGGAGTGAGTAAGGTGGAATGGATGAGAAATAAAAGTAAGGAACATAAATGAAGCTGGAATTGAAAGGATATGTGGTGTATGATGATTCGGTTACTTGAGCATGTTAGGGGTATAATGCCTGCACTTACTTTTCATATACCAGAGGAATGGTGAACAGGTTAGATGGGGTAAAGGGTAGAGCTGGTGGGTGGGGAAGGCAAAGGGTTGGGTAGGCTTGGTAGGGTGATGTGGGTTTGGTCCAATCACTAAGAATCCAGTTGAGGTGGCTGGCAAAAATTAGGTCTTCTTCTAATATATGTTCAATCCCTTCTAGGAAAGAGAATGCAGTTTCAGTGAGTTGCTTGGGTAAGTCCCACCAACAAATATATATAGTGCACTAATTGGCCTTTGGTCTGGTTAACCTGAAGGCTTCTCAATAAGCAGTGTGCCCAAAGATCCTGATGAACATCTCCAACAGGGACTAGAGGTGTGGGAGTAGTAGAGGGAAAAAGGGAAGGGAGATGGTTCATACAATGGACAGAAAGTTCTGTTGATTGTAAGGGTAAGAATATGGAGGAGAGTTGGTATAGACCAACTCACTTTGGATTACTGAGATGCTTTGGTAGTGATTACAGAGATTGAGGATAGGGGAAAGGGGAGAAATACCACAGGTATTTATACTCTTTCCTCCTCAATTATGTGATCTAACTATTTGTACAACTAAGTCCTACTTCCCTTGGTAGTGTTTAATTCTGAGTCATAATGACACCATTCATCTCCTTTGCCCCGGTTCTAGATTGTTTCATGCATAGCCATGATGCATCACCCATCAATTGATGGGGTTTCAAGGAGAAATCCCCATGCTATGTTAACTTCTTGTATTTCATTCATCCCCCTTTTGGTATTTATTTGATATGATGGGGATTTCTCTTTAATTAGTCCATTTGTGGTTTGATTATGATGGCTTACATTCTGGTTTAATCAGAGTTCTTTGATGGGTGATAAATGGATGGTTCTGGTTCTCCTATTGAGTCTGGTGGAGATTGGGTGAATCAAAATATTCTGATGGGAATGTTATTGATGGTGTGTAGGTTTAGGAATCAATCTCTTTTGTGTCATGGAGTTTTCATTGTTCCCTTTCCTATTGTCTCCACCTCTTATTCTTCTTTTCTATTGTTGTCTCTTTTCAGCCTTCCTTTGTTCTTCATCTCTATATAACTCTAGGGGTTTGGGACCTTCTTTTCCCTCATCCCCTCACATCACTTCTCTTCTGCTCCTTCACTGTTGAGCCATCCTGCCTCTCATATCTTTAATGTCCTCTTGTTGTTGTCCTCCTTCATTATATTCTTTTGTGGTTTTATTTGACTCCCAAGGTAGGTGGTTGGTCTGATGTCTTTTGTGATTGTTGACTGACTTCCCACTCCCCCATCTTCAACATTGGATCCACCTCAGTCTCCTCTGAATCTCAGGAGTCTGAGGGTAGCCCTTGACCATGGAGTCACTCTTCCAGCTATCCCCCCCTTATTCCCCAGTCCACCTCCTCCAGTTCTTCTGTCCCCCTCTTCTTCCCAGAAGGAGAAATGCAAGTCTCACTGTCACAATCCCTTGAGGCAGAGGTGTTGGCCTTCCTCTTCCAAGCAGTGTTGCAAGATGCAGTTGAAGGATTTGGTGAGGGATATGGAGGAGTTCCACTCCTCTTTACTGATGACATCATGCTTGGAGGAATTGGTGTTACAGAGGAAGTAGGAAGCTCCTTGCTCAATTCCTCCAGAAGAGGATCATGATGTGTTGGGATGCAGGGAGTGAGGTAATAGAGGGAGGCTGGATGAAGTATTGTGAGAAGAGTCACTACCATGTAGATCACCCCTTTCATGTATTTAGTGATCATCAGGCTTGCATTTGTTTCCTCTCTGTAGCTTGAATTTGATCTGTCTTACTTGGCTCCCTTTTATGTCACAAATTTCTTGACATACCTGAGTGATCTTGGCTTTTAAGGTATGTATTTGTGACAGAGGGTTAGTTAGAGAAATGCTGCAAATGTGTTTTAAAGGAAAAATGGTTGAAAAATTGAAGTAAAAATCCAAAACCCTAACAGGAGTGGAAACATAGAGCCTCTATGTGACATCTCATTATTGGGGAAAGTGTTAAAGTGTGACTCCATATCATATAGTCTGATGTCATCTGTTTTATTTTGTTTCTTTTCTTTCTGATCTTCTATAGGCACTTACATAATCAATATTTCTCTTTATGGAAATTTCCTTATTTAGTTATCTCCTTTGTCTTATGTTGTCCTTTCCATATCCAGAATATTTCCTTTTTGGGTAACTTGTTCACATCACACAACCTTTTCTCATAGTATATGTACCTGCAGAGGGGGTTTCTTGCTTCTTAGTTCCACTGTGGGAGGTGAGGCTACTGACATCATGCCAATTCATGTGACAAAACTGAACTAATCAGTACCCAGGGGTATTCAGTACCTTGCCAGTGCTGAAAAAATCATGTGCCCATTTTTCTGAGGAAGTGCTATAGGTGTCAGGCCACTCTAGCCCAAATGCTCACCGGCACAAATGAGGATAGCTAGTCCCCAACAAAAAGGATACTCGTCTTTAAGGTGCCTGCTTGTCCAGCAATACTCCTGCGGGTGTCAGTCTCCTCTTCAGACAGGCAGTGGACAAGGTGTCTTCGGATGTGTCCTAAACGACATGGGATTCGACCCAAGGTTTCCAATGGGTGCCCTGGCTACAAGGTGTAGAGAAGGTCTTCTGGTAAGGATTGACCTTAAGAGGTTTATGAGAGTGGGAGAGGAAGGGATCGTGTCAAACGTTCTCAAAGGCACCCTCAGCCTAAATACCACTCACTATCTGGGCTCTTAGCGAGAGGGGAGAGGATATCCGATGATAATAAGACTGGGGAGCTACAAGGGCTAGAGAGGCTATACTTATACTACTCTACTCTAGGGCAGGTCCTTTGCACACAGACCATGCTGTACTCCCCATGTGATTATGCACAGACCAGCGGAGTCCCATCAGTCTGTGGTGGAACTCTGTGCGGTCCTTGCAGAGCTCCATCTTCGTCATCCATCATTTTATGTAAGCTATATGAAAATGAAGGAAGGAAATGATAAACCAATAGCAACGAGTGGAAGGTTTATTAATAGAATGTGCTTGCTCAGCACAATTGAAAAGGGTCCAGACCGTGTTCAGTGTGGTGGTGGGTTTCCTGACTAATCTCTCCTAAGATGGGCCGTTGACTAAGTGTGGCAGGGTAAGCTAGTGCTTGATTGTGAGGCGAAAGGGACTTAGTGTGAAGGCTATTTAATCACGAGCGGCCTTCGCTATTTTCCTCAGCAATTCACTTTTGCTTTCCCCTGATGTCTCTCCAGAACAACAACATCTTCATCTCTCCTCGTAACCAGAAGGTTACTCATCTTGATACTTGGGCTCATGCCCAGACAAGCTTTGGTACTGAAGCTACCTCAATGTTACAGGTTGGTGACGTCGATAGGTCTTTGATCTAGAAGTTTATTGACTCTCCATTCTAGATGGTCCAGGTGGTCCTTTCTCAAGAGGACTGAGATATGCCTTGTCAGGCTTGGGACGAGGGTGGGTCATTTGACGACCAGATCTGGCAGCAGGCCATCTCGTCCCTTAGGAACCAGGACGAGAGCCATTGCTCGAGGGAGATGTGCAATGATGAGAGCGTCCTATTCCAGCTCATCCAACGTGGGGTGGTTGACTTGTTGTCCAACAATAAGGTCATGAAGGGGACTGGTGTCCGGTACTCCGCCGTCATAGGAGATCGCCTCTGGGCTCTGTTCAAACGCGAACATACAAGGGTATGTTGTTATTGTTGATCCTTTTAGTTGATCAACACTAACAGCGGTTCATAGAACAATCACTTGGAGAGTGACCTCTACAAGTGTATGGCTGAGTTCAGGATACTATCTGGCCGGTTCATCGGTCTTCATCAGTCGTTCGACAAGTTCATTGACGACATCAACAAGGAGTTGGGGAAGTGTCACTCCCACTTGAATTGTCACTGGTCTTCGATCCAGAAGACAACCACGGATGTTCACAAGGTGGAGGGGCAGTTAGCCGATCACAAGGAGTGTATCGACGACCATGCAGGCATGATCAACAGCCTATCCAACCACGTGTGTCGCTGTGGAGACAAGTCTCCATCCTTGGCGTCTCAGGGAGACCTTACTCCTGCCATTCTGTCCGGCGAAGATTCATCTTCGTCCAGCTATATGACTCCCCCTGAGGAGAACTCCACTCTGATCCCTGTTCCCTTTTGGCAGGTTCCTCCAGGTCTGTTGGGTCCAGGAGTTCCTGCCATCACTCCTGTTGTTCAGGAGACAGT
>MU117979.1:46564-182632 GCA_014904855.1 Thelephora ganbajun | reverse complement strand
AAGTAGACGACACCACTGACAAGTTCAGTAACGATGTGTTGGAGACAGTGGAGGAAGAGGTGGAAGGGGACGATCAAGACTGGACTGACGAGGAGTAGTCCATACGCTGAGATACACTGGTTTCAGTGTATATCTTTTAATAGACCATTTGAAAGGTTCCCTTGGTGTTGTCAGGCCACTCTAGCCCAAACACTCACTGGCACTAACGAGGTTTGCAAAGCCTCGCACAAGGATACTCGTCTTGTATGCCTACCCATCCAATACCCCAGCAGGAGAAAGGCCTCCACTTCAAACTGGCAGAACGAGCTGTCTTTGGATAGTGTCTGAACAATGTGGGATTCGACCCAAGGTTTTATTGATGGGTGCCCTGGCCACTATATGAGATAGGGGTCTCTTGGGAAGAGTTGACCTCTAGATGTTTATGAGAGTGGGAGAGGAAGGGATCGTCATCTGAATGTTACAAAGGCACCCTCAGCCTAAATACCGCTCACTATCCAGGCTCTTAGCGAGAGGGGAGAGGATATCCAATGATAATAGAGATGGGGAACTACAAGGGCTAGAGAGGCTATCTTTATACTACTCTACTCTAGGGCAGGTCTTTCGCACACAGACCATGCTGTGTATCCCCATGTGATTGTGCACAGACCAATGGGGTCCTGTCGGTCCGTGTGGAACTCCTATCGGTCCTTGCGGAGCTCCGTCTTCATCATCCATCTACTTTTGTAAGCAATAAGAAAGGAAGAGAAGGAAATGATAAACCAATAGTAACAAGTGGAAGGTTTATTTATAGAAAGTGCTTGCTCAGCACAATTGAAAAAGGTCTAGATCTTGATCGGTGTGGTGGTGGGTTATCTGACCAATTATTCCCATGGTGGGCCGTTGACTAAGTGTGGTGGGGTAAGAGAGCACTAGTTTGTGAGACGGAAGAGACTTAGTGTGAAGGCTATTTAAACACGAGCATCCTTCAGCTATCTCTTCAGCAATTCGCTCTTCTCCTCCACCATGACTCTTGAGAACAACCGCACTTTCATCTCCCCTTGTAACCAGAGGATTACTCGTATCGATAGTCATCCTCACATCAAGTACAGTAAGGCAACTCCGGATAGTTATGGGTTCAAGTACCCAACCATGTCATCAGTAGGCAAGCTGAATGAGTTTTGATTTGTGAGACTCATTTCAGTTTGCCTTTATAGCTCGTGGACGCCGTGATCAGTCAAGAGGACAATGATCACCCTCGTCGTCAGTACACGAGCGGTTGCTCCTTCGACAACATAATCTGGCAACAAGCCATCAGGGCTTGTAAGAACATGGACCATAACCGTTGGTCCTGCAATATGGGTGACGAAGAGAGGGTCCTCTTCGACTTGGTCTCTTCGGGGATCATAGACCACCAAGACTTCGACGAGCCCCACAAATGGTCGTCACACAGTATTAGGTATGCGGCCATAGTGGCCAACCATCTCTGGTCTCTTCACAAGGCCGAATGTTCTAGGGTATGTCTGATATACCGTATTAACCGATTAAGGCTAATTCGTATATCGCATAGAATGATTGCCTGGAACAAGAGTTGCACAAGTTGAAGGGGCAAGTGGCCCTTATCAACACCCATCTCCTGGCTGTGGATCGTCACTCCTTCAATGCAAACAAGAAGGTGAACAATGAGTTGCAGAAGGATAGCAATCGGTTAAATCGTCATTGTCGATGCGTGGACTTGCTTCAGGAGAAGCATAACGGATTGGTCATGTTTGTGACCAATCTGTCCGACAGCATCGAGTTGCACCACCACTCCTTGATTGCTCTTCAAGGGGGTATGTGTACCTGTCCTCGTCCAGAAAGTCCTCCGGTTGATGGCTCCGGTGCTGCGCCCTCCTTCTCGCATTCTCCTCCGTCCAGTCCTCGTTGTTCCCCAACACCTCCTCCATTGACGTCCGATACTATGGAGACTCCTATCATCGCTCCTGTGGAGAACCCCGAGCCCATCCCCATTCCTCCGCCCTGTTGTGCCCCTCGTCATATGGTGGTGGAGTCTTCCACTACTTTGAGGGTTATTACCAAGGAGGAAGAGCAGGAGATCGAAGATCGCCTCATCGGAGCTTGGCAAGCCCAAGGTCGAGCTGCTGTACATCAACAGCAACGTTCTTCTCATGACTTCCACCCTTACCGCAAGGCTCTAGGAAGTCGTCCCAAATACTCTCGCTGGCTTGGAGTTGAGCGGGAGCTCCATTCCAAGTTGCGACATGCCCGTCATGATGTTGAATCGGGAGCAGATGGAGACTCTGAATCCAGGAGCGAGGGGTTATCGGATGCTGAGCATGATGAGGGTGGTGATGATGATGCCCAACTCAATAGTGCTCGCTCGTCTCCGCTCCTCTGATCATGTTGGGGGAGAACTTCAACTAGTCTTCCCGATCTCGCAGGAAGGGTTCGACGCTTTGTTGGTGGGAGAGGTCAAAGGTGAAGTTCACCGGATCCAGACTTTGGAAGTGGTTCGGAGTGGAGCTCAAGACATCAATGAAGAGCTCGAGTATAGCGATGGGTGGGTAACAGATCATAGCGCAGTCAAATAGTTGCCGAGGTAGTACCGGTGTCAGTACTACAAAATAAACTCCTTCTTCTTTGCTGTTACGTGTGAGCAAGTCGAAATGGATGAAAGAGTGTGTACAAAAGTGTCCGTTTGATTAAAGGAATAATGAAATTGACGGGGCATAGGTGGGGTAACGAATGTGAAGTCGTAAGGATTAAAAAGTTTTCAAAATTTACTCGCCAAAAACTGTACAATCCTGACAGGTGTGAGCAAGTCGAAATGGATGAAAGAGTGTGTACAAAAGTGTCTGTTTGTTAAAGGGGAAATGGATAGGGTATAAGGAGAAATGGGGGGTAATGAACGTGATATTGTAAGGATTAAAAAGTTTTGAAAATTACTTGCCCAAAAACTGCACAATCCTGACAATAGGCAATGATAAGCACATATTTGGGTACTTACCATAAGTGACACCAGCAATGTTCTTTTCCCCCATCTGCAGTGACTTCAACAGTGCCATGCCCAAATCTTAATCATATGTCCTTGATGGACTCTCCTCACTCACAGTAACCCCTTACAGCCTAACTGGTTTCCAGGGTGAATTCCCAGAGATGCTCCTACAATATACAGCCCCTTGGTATTTCAAACATGTTCTAAATCAGCTTTCTAATATCCTAAATCCTTACAGAAAGTCATCCACTTGATGTAATTAACCTGCCTTCAAGAGTTTCCATCCATGGACCATACTCCGAATCCCCATATCTCCCGGATCATTTTCAAACATTGGCTGTGTAGGTGAGTTAATGTTTGTCCAGGGAATAGGGCAAGTTACACACCTGATAAGCCTTTCGAACTACCTCCTCTGCAATCCAACTAGCTTTTGCTTTCTCGAAAAAATCCATATCTCTTGTTGCCAGGTGCGGTCGGTGGTGTGTGAAGAACACAAGCAAAGTTGGCGGGGAGCAGTGAGTTGCAGTTGTGTATAGTAGTAGACAACTTCTTAGGAGGGCATCATGCTACGGGTACCTATGAATGTGTTATAATCCAAAATTAGTAGTTCAAACACAAACCTGTGAGTGATTGAAAATCAGATCTGACATCAGTATCACGTCAAACCCCACGATTTCATCCGGTAACAACTCGAGCAGGTGGGTAACCGGTCTCCCCCAAACATATCCCTGCACTCATCATGTTCACGACAAAGAGAGCGGTAGGTCAAAGGAGTAAATACCTTGACAAACACTCTTGACTTTGGGCTACGCGATAAGTTGCGATTGACATTGTATTGCAGATTCTCAATAAGCGCATCGTCCGGGTAGTCGGTCAACACAACCTAAGGGGGTCAGCGATGAAAAAAATCGTGACCAAATCTTGTAGACGCACTGTATCTGCCCCATTAAGAGCAGCAACAATCCCTGGCAACCCACCACCCGCACCGAGTTCAATCACGTTTAGGTTCTGATACAGCTGTGGGTGGGCATCCAGATATGTCGCAAACGCCCTTGCGGCGTTCCACCTTACGCATAGGAATCAAACAATCACTGACGGGACCCCACTTACGTGATGAAAGCATACAGATAATGTCCCCAAAGTGGGTGAGACCCAACTAGCCGTATTTCGACTGACGACCAATTTCCGGTGCGATTCTCGGTTTCTCGATAGTAGTGATCGAAGGAAGGACCTGGAGATGGGGGCCGAGGCTCGTCCTTAATCCATTAGGTGTTACCGACAGGTCCCAAGAGGACTGACTGGGCCACATACCGGGAATATGGAGCTTAAATCCAGGCTTTTGTCGTCGCCAGTCATCGACGCGGGTCACCTTCGGCAGGTATTGGTTTTACGCAAGTGTAAATCCATCACACTTGATCGCACCAAACGAGCGTGAACGATCGCAGGTCAATGTTCCCTCGTCGAAGAAGTTTAAGCCGCATCTTTGTCATCCTCCTCATCCCGCTTGGCCTCCATTTCTACCTCAAGTCCTCGTGGTTTGCAATTACCGACCCCTTAGAAATCCAAGAGAATAACGTTCTCGACATCGTCACTGGCTCGGGTGATCTTCTCGACGCTCGAAAACACAAGTTCCTCCAGGTTCGAATCGGCCGTGATGAGCGACCCGACATGTTTTCCGACGTGATTTCGAATGGGTTGTTGGACTATTGGGCAAGGTTTCAAAAACCGTTGTGAGTGAAGCGTGTATTTCATGGCCTGTGGCTGAATGACCTCCAGCATTTCAAACGCTGACACCTCGCATATGGACGCACAATCAGTTCTTGCCTCGGTGGAGCAGCTCCTATCTCTGAATGGTTGGGTTGCGGCTATGTGTCCTACCCTTACACGTCCGTTCAGCCAAAACAAACATGACACGTACGACGACCTTGTCCAACAGCGCCGTCTCTACTACTTCGCCATCGTCATACATTCAGCTGACCATTTTCTTGTCGATCAACTGGCAGTAATCGTTCAAATGGCGCGTCGTCTTGGTTCTTCCAGCATTTTCGTGTCTATGCTTGATTACGATTCTACCGATTCTACCGAGACACTTGTTGACCTTTGTGAGGCCGTCCTAACCCTCCTTGGAGTCCCGTTCCGAATACGCAGGGTGCCACGAATGACCGAAGATCCTGCAGCGGCGTACTACCCCCTGGAAGAGGCACACATGCGTAACCTCGCCTTGGAACCGTTGAAGGAGCTCCACCAGAGGCGGAAGATTAAATTCGATAGGGTCATCTGGTTAAAGGGCTTCACGTGTCCCAATGACATCCTTGAAAACATCAAAATAAGCCTTACCAATGAAGCGGCTGTGGTTTGTGGTATGGATTGGGCAGAGTATAGCGGTTTCTTTATATTTTCTGACCGGTAACCCCGCCTTTCGCTTCTTGCTATGCATGCGCTGATTCCCCTCCTTTAGTTGGCGCACGCGTGACATCAACGGAGACCAGTTCAGGCAGTCTAAATCCTCGTCCAAACAAGATGCAGCCCCCCCTCGAGATGCCATAGGGGCGTTGCGTTACTCGAAGCATCTACCGTTCCAGGTTTTCTGTTGTGAATCGGGAACCCATGTCGTTGATCCTGCACAATCCTATTACCAAGGTATCAATTACCGTACAGGGACGGACTACCACAACCTCTCTTCAGTCGACGGTGTCCCGAACCGACCTCCCGATGCCCCTTGCTTGGACAGTAGCCAAACGTGGTTCTGTCGTGACCTTTGGATCCATCAAGCCAGAGAAGGTGTCAGGGAAGTCGAGGCCATGGATAGCCGCAAACCTGTGAACAAGCGACATCTCGACCAAGATAGGCACCCGGTTGATCCCAATCCTCCGCCCATCCCTGTCGCTGAAAGGGATAGCCGTCATGCCCGTAGGCAGCACAAGGAGGATTTGGACGCCAACGTAGGCTCCGATTTCGACGCAATGCCAGACACAGACGACGGACTTGCCGTGGTCCCAACCAGACGACTATCAGTCCCGAATTCTGTCTTCCGACCAGCTCGCATCCTCATTAATCCTCGGTGTGTAACCACTTACGCCGGAGTTAGTCACGCACAACTAGCCTTAGACCTCTTTGGTCCGAAAAAAGGCGAGGAAGAACCCTCCCTACCTGAGAGTGGAGGTGGAAAGTACACCCTAGACGACTGGGAAGGCGCGCCCGAGAGCTTCGTGTGTCAAGAGCAAAAGTACGTTGTTGATAGTATTTTGGATAATATGAAGTGATCTTACGTTTACTCTTCCACAGGTCGACTGGAGGTCGCAGCGCGACTAAAACCCAACGGCGGTTAGGCTTCTCTATTTACGAAGAGGTTGAACGCCTTTCGTGAAGCAAGTTTTTCGGTTAGATGTGGATTTTCACCATCTTGTTATTTACTTTGTCGTGTCGACTTGCGGGATTCTAACCGCATTGGACATTGAAATTTTGAAATTGAATTCCGTTAAAAGTGCTCCGTGGGCACGTGACTATTGTTCACACCCTCTCAACCGACTCACGACCACGGTTTGTTCCCACTGGCAATGGCTGGTCAAATCGCAAAGAGAGTTCCCCACTTAATGACTCTGGCGGACCTATCACCGTCTCAGGTAAACAGCATAGTATCTCATGCACACTACCTCAAACATATTTCGCTTCCATGGCTTTCCCCTCAACAACGGGGCGTGAGGGCATCAAAACTTCGCATGCCCTCACAGTCTCTCTTTAGCAAATCTATCGCCTTAATATTCTCGAAGAGGAGCACGCGCACCCGACTAAGTGCCGAAACGGCTACTGTGCTCCTTGGCGGCAAGGCACTATTCCTAGGCAAAGATGACATTCAATTGGGAGTCAACGAAAGCGCGAGGGACACTGCACGGGTCATCGGTGGGATGTGTCAGGGGATTTTTGCTCGAGTTGGGGACCACAATGAGATAGAGGTAAATACAGCAGGTTCTGTTTGCGTCCCATGCCCTAATGCCGGGCGAACTTCCCAGGAACTTGCGGAATATTCTCCTGTCCCCGTCTTGAATGCACTTTCTTCGTTATGGCATCCAACCCAAATCCTTGCCGATTTGTTGACCCTCCACGAACACGCCGCTCTGTTTTCTGACCCCGTAGAGGGCATCCAAAACCATAATCCAAAACGATTGCCCCAGCTACCACCATTGAGACCACTCACAGTTGCCTATGTCGGAGACTCAGCAAATGTACTGCACGATATGCTCGTGACATACCCTCGTCTTGGACACAAACTCCGTGTTGCTTCCCCCGATAATCCGAAGTATCGGGCCCCCCAGCCCGTATGGGATCGCGTGGTGGAACTTGGTTGCGATGCTGGTATCTGGTGGGGCACAGATCCGTTAGAAGCGGTTCGAGGTGCTGATGTAGTGGTCACTGACACATGGTATTTCATCTCTCATCTCCCGCGCCGATACAGTCTTTATCCGTTACCTTGACCTCAGGATATCGATGGGCCAAGAAGCAGAGAAGGAAGAAAGGCTGAAGGCTTTTCAAGGTTACCAAGTTACTGAGGCACTGTGTCGCAAGGGGGGTGCCAATACCAACTGGAAGTTCCTGCATTGTCTCCCTAGAAAAGAACACGAGGTTGATGATGAAGTTTGTGGTCATTTACTCCCCTTCTCTCGCAGATGTTGACCCTGGAATCACAAGGTTTTCTACGGGCCCAGGTCACTTGTCTTTCCCGAGTCCGACAATAGGAAATGGTCCATCATGGCGGTATTCGAGTAAGTCCTTTGTATGTTGACCAACGCCAGTGTTGATTGTGTCCACAGCTTGTTGTTTGGTAAATGGGACCTTTCTGCGGCCGATGGTGTGTTTAGACAGAAAAGTGGGTAGGTAGTCGTTAATACAGCCTTTCTATGAGAGCACTCGCCTCTCTACGTAGTACTTCCTTCCCTCCTCGACAGAATCAACACTGTTGATGAGCAGTTCCCCATATCTAATGTGCTCACTACTTGAATGAACGACCTCCAATCCGTTATTTCCCTCGATATACTCCATGTCTTTCATCTGAATCTCCTCGTTCTGTGCGGTAGTTGGCGGCGGCAGGATGGAAGTGAAGTAGATGGAAGTCGTGGGAATCGACGGCCCACTGCTCTCCAAGTTCAAAGTCTCCATCCGACGTTGGGACTTGAAGATGAAGAACAGCACACGAGAACAGCAAATAGAGTGGATGATATGCTGTAGTCTAGAGGGAGACGGCTTAGGTGCATATTAATCGTAGACGTGATATCTGCGTACGTTACCAGCCAATTTACCAGCCCCTGGTACAGAGGAGTAAGTTTCCTTCTTACACTAATCGGTAACTGTGCTTACCGGACCAGCTACTGTTAAGATGATGTTCAACAAAGAGATACCTGTCCTAGTAGTGAGTCCAGTACACTCCTATGATCAACTGCAGGAGAAGTACACTACCAATACAATAGAGATAGAACAAAAATCCTAGAACAACTAGATTAGTAAAGGGTCAATCATAAGAGCAAATTATTACGAACCATCCCGGTAAAGGGTGACAACGAAGTCGGAATGCGATCGGCGTACTGCGAAGTGAGTGACCTCAGCCGTGCTCCTGAATATCCACACCTATATACGTACGATGCGACAGCGCCTTTATGGCAGTCATCACAGCTATCGCTAGGTGAATGTGAGACTACGCCTGGTCATATCATCGAGGGGACTCACTTGTTTCGCAGATCAAAAGTGAGATATACGCCAGGAATATTATAGTACTGGCTTCGGAGAAGTAACACCCTGCGCCACCGTCTGGTACATCTGCCCCTATATTTCGGAAGTCAGGGGAAGCCAGAGGCGGGGAGGTCCGGAGTCCATACACTTGATGGACCGTAGTTCCATCTCTGTGGAAACGATCCCCAGTACCGATACAAGCTAAAACAAGAGAGTGAGATAGATGATCTTACTCGTCTGGAAGGAAGCACGAACGGTCCCTGTCGCAAGAAGAACATAAAGCGCCTTGCGGCTTCGATCCCATATGGCGTATGTTCGGAGCATTAGTATGAACTCCGAAGTTAACAACCCCAATACGATAAACCCTGTGGAGAAGGAAGTTGGTCAATGGCCCCGGTATCCCCTTATGTACTTACACGTGAGGACGGCTGTAAGTTTCTTGCACATCTATTATACGTGTGAGCAGCTGGTTCGCGACGGACACCCGAGAAAAGTATAAACCTGCGGACCGAGAAAGAAAAACCGGACTACCGTGCATGTTAGGTGGGGTTGACTAGTGCACGTCGTTGACTCACTGGAGAGGGAGATGATACTCTCAATGAAGGGGGAGTATCTGTTGAATACGAAGAGGACGGTTCCAAGCCCCCACCGGCGTTTCCACACTAGCTCAACCTGGGATGGGTGAGATGAGAGATGGACGATAGACGGAAGTGGACGAACCTCCTGTTGGAAGGTGAGCGTATAATCGTAAACCTGTCAATAAAAGTGAATCAACATTGTCGCCGACTGACAGGTCATTCACGGCACCAGTAGAGTCACACAGGCAAACAGTAGAGCACTAAGGGGGTCATGACGAGCGACCATGTAGGTTGACGAATGGAGCCCTCCGGCGAGCATAGAGCAAAAACAAGGAGCCTAGAACTTCAGTGCCGTCTCCACCGTCGTCGATGGCATAAATAAGCAAGACTGAAGAGAGCAGACACGACTGTGGGAGAATCGAAAAGTTTCCCTGCATCATGCATGGCCCGGCGCTGATCACCATCACATTTCACCCCCAGAAACCCGAGGTCTGTGGACCAGATCTCTCAGGGATCGGTCTCCCGGACGAAGGTATCCATGGACCAAGCGTGTGAACTAATGACGTAGATTGAACCTTCCCGACTACTTCTTCCAGGTCGAAAAATCGAAATATTCCTTGGTTGTTTCCTCTCCTGCGTCCAGCGACCCTCCTGATATGTCTCAGCCAACTCGCGATGTCCGCAATCCGTTGTTGTTCGAGTGCGCATGGGAAGTCGCCAACAAAGTAGGCGGGATCTACACCGTCATCAAGACAAAGATCCCAGTCACAGTCTCGGAATATGGGGACAGATACTGCCTCATCGGACCTCTCTCCTACAAGTCTGCGCCAATGGAGGTCGAACCAGAAGAACCGACGGACCCCTTCCTACGCGAAACTATAGAGTCCATGCGCGCCAAAGGCGTGATCTTGCTCTATGGAAGATGGCTGGTTGAGGGCGCCCCGAAGGTCATCTTGTTCGACACCGGTAGCCAGTACTCTAGGTTAGATGAATGGAAGGGCGACCTTTGGAACCTTGCTGGTATCCCAACCCCTCCCAACGACCACGAGACCAACGAGGCGATCGTCTTCGGTTACATCGTCGCGTGGTTCCTGGGGGAAGTAAGTCGTACCCATCCTCTATTTTTTTTCTTTGACATTTCGCTGACACCTGCTTGCGTACAGTACGTCTCTAGACAGCTCACCAAGGCTGTAATCGCTCATTTTCACGAGTGGCAGGTCGGGGTGGCCATATCTATCTGCAGGAAACGCCACATCGATGTCACCACTGTATTCACCACGCACGCGACGCTTTTGGGTCGTTATCTTTGCGCGGGCAGTGTCGACTTTTACAACAACCTTCAATATTTCGACGTCGATCACGAGGCGGGTAAACGTGGTATCTACCACAGATACTGCATCGAGCGGTCTTCAGCTCATTGTGCCGATGTGTTCACAACTGTCTCCCATATCACGGCCTATGAGTCGGAACATTTACTCAAACGCAAGCCGGACGGCGTACTTCCCAACGGTCTGAACGTTGTCAAATTCCAGGCGATGCATGAATTCCAGAACCTCCACGCTACTGCGAAGGCGAAGATCAACGAATTCGTCCGTGGGCACTTCTATGGCCATTACAACTTCGACCTAGACAAGACACTTTACGTGGGTCCCCTTTGCTGTCCTCCTGGTCACACCCTGGTTTACCCCATTTGTCCAGATGTTTATAGCAGGTCGATATGAATATCGTAATAAGGGGGTGGACATGTTCGTTGAGTCGCTGGCTCGTCCGTACCTCTCAGCTTCCGTAACTCCCTGCCTTCTGATGTCCACATAGGCCTGAACTACCGTCTGTTGAAATCTCAATCAAACATCTCAGTAGTTGCATTCATCATCATGCCAGCCGCAACCCAGTCATACACTGTCGACGCTCTGAAGGGTCAAGCTGTCACAAAACAGCTCCGGGATACAGTGACAGAAATCCAGAACAGAATCGGCGCCAGGCTTTTCGACCATGCCATCCGTTCCAACGGGTTCGTGAATCCTTGCCCTCATCGAACGGCGACTTATTTCTTGTCTTCATACAGAGAACATGGTACATTGCCGAGTCCGGACCAACTTTTAACTGAAGAAGACAACGTTCTTTTGAAGCGTCGTATCTTGGCTCTGAAGAGGAACACTCTCCCGCCAGTCACCACACACAATATGGTTGATGATCACAGCGATCCTATTCTCAACCAAATTCGTAGGGTGCAACTCTTCAATAACCACAACGATCGCGTTAAGATTGTGTTTCATCCTGATTTCCTGAACTCAAACAACCCTATCCTCGGTCTCGATTACGAAGAGTTTGTCCGTGGCTGCCATCTTGGCGTCTTCCCCAGCTACTACGAACCATGGGGTTATACCCCAGCAGAATGCACGGTCGTGAGTGCTTTCAATACTCCAGCGTTAGAACCTTAAGGAACGATCCTAATAGATGGGCATCCCCTCTGTAACCACCAATCTTTCTGGATTTGGGTGTTTCATGCAAGATCTGATCGAACGGCCTCAAGACGAAGGGTGCTATATAGTCGATCGTCGTACCCAATCGGTCGAAGAGTCAGTCAACCAACTTACGGATCATCTCTTCACCTTCTGCAACAAGACTCGGAGACAGAGAATCAACCAACGCAACCGAGTTGAACGATTAAGTCCACTATTGGACTGGAAGAACCTCGGAATCGAATACTCCAAAGCGAGGCAACTGGCGATCCGGCGGGCTTATCCGGATGCATTCTATGGACCTGACGGGGCTAACGGTGTGGAGGATGAGTGGGAATTTGGAGGGACCAGCTTAGGTCTCGGTGCGGAGCGCATGGGAGTTCCCAGTGTACCCGCCAGCCCAAGGTTCAGGGGTACTGCCACTCCCGGTGACATTGGTACATTGACGGAAGAGGTGAGCGGAGATCCCTATTCCGAATCCGACCGTAACCAATGTTATGTAGATGCAAGCACTTGTCACGAACGATTATCGTGGAGGATACCAATGGCCAGGCACGGCAGAAGACGAAGAAGACGGTTATCCATTGTCTGCACCCTTGTCACATTCCCCCTTGGTTTTCCATTGATTTGTTGTTTTTCAGCCCGCTGGTTATGAAAGTTCGTTCCAGGGCCAGCTCCGTGATGTCCGGAGCAAGCACTCCTGGCGGTGGCAAGTTTAACACTTTGAGCGAGGTTGACCTGAGAAGGGCAGACGCTGCCCTCCAGAACGTTGATTACCACGATGATGATGAGAAATGAGATCGCGCAACACCGGCTATATCCACACCCAAGTACTCTCTCCTACCAAGCGTTTTCTGTTACGCATCTAGATGAAATTACGAATCCTTGTATCACCTCCTGCTGGGTTGTTTGGTACCGAACCCTTTGAAGGTTGTTCCATCGTCTGAATCGTCTTCAACGACTACTACCACCCGTTTTGCTTGCGCTTGTTTTACCCTAGACTTTCTTGAGCTGCCGGTGGACCGTAGCGTTTCTGTGCCTTCGTCTTGATCGTCGCCTTCACCATGTTTAGTTACTTCGGCAACTTCCTCATCTTCCGAGTTAAGGAACAATGGCTCGGAGGTTTCTTGCCTAGAACCCTGTATTTTTCCCTTCGTGGTTCGCTTGGACGCCTCTCTCGAAGGTTTAACCGGGAACTGATCTTCATCGCCCGAATCCTCGATCTGTAGCTGTAGTGCCCGGGCTTTAGATGACGCTTGGGAGTGGCCCAAGAACTCATCGGCTTGTGCCGGATCTGGATCATCTTTCCAGTACACTGCGAGAAAAATCAGCGACTGGTTCGTTGATTGTTGGATGGGCATAATTTTCGTACCAGAACCTACTCCGTAATCATTCCCCTGATTCAACATCAATTCGACGGTGGGTCGTCGGCGAGGATCGGTTTTCTGTCGTCTATCAGCCCAATGGCTAAATGACCGCCACTACAAAAGAGACATACCCTGCGGAACTTTTTGAAATCTGGCTTCCCCTCCCAATCAATTCTACCAGCTCTCAATGTCCCCCTTCCAGCTGACCCGTCCTTCTTGTAAACGTCCAATTCCACTACTAGCATGAAGTTCCCCCTCACGTTATGTTCGTCGTCGAGCCCATCCAGTAGATCCCACCCTTGTTCTTGGACTTCTCGCTCGATATCCGGCTTTGAGATTCTCAGATCGTTGAACTCCCGGTCGAATGAGTCTTCGTTCTTTTTCCCTTTCTTCATCGATGCAAGCGCGGTTAAGAAGCGTTTATCCATATCTGGCTTCCCAAAGTTGGCCCCTCCATACGTTTGTGAATGAGCCTCAGCGATAGTCGTAGAGGCTCTTCCCACCGCGCGTCGTTTCAGTGGCCGAGCAGAACGTTCATGTTCCGCTAGAGTTGAGAATACGTGGTCATCCTCGGTGTCTTCTGTACCCGCCCGCCTCTTCGTTCCTCGACTCTCCATGGCCGCATGGTCCTGGCTCACTTCGTCTCCCTCGACGATATGCAGGTGCCCCTCTTTACCAGGTTGACTGTCAGTTGGCGTCGACGAAGGCTGAAGACGATATTCTTGCATAACACCCAAACTTTCGGAAGGTAGACTCAAGGTGAGGCGGTCTGGGTCGCTCTCCTCAAAAAGGGCCTTGAATCTCTTTAAGGGAGGCTCTATGCTGGGGGTCCCCAATTCATCCATCGATTGTAACGCGGCTGTCCCAGCTCTCCTTTTAAGGGGGCGCGAGGGACGTGGCAAAAGCGACATCTGCGGATCTCTGGTGTGATTGAGAAAATCACGAAAACGTTTTCTACATACATTCACATCGATCCCAGTTGGTGGTGCTGGATCCTCTCCAACACAATGGCTCTCATTCAAACCACCAGAATCGTCTGCTGCAGGAGGCACTGAGCCACCTTTGACTCGGCGAGTGAGTACCTAGGGCACATCAGTTACCACAGCTCACGATCTACATAACTGAACCTACACGTCGGACTTGTGATTGCTCGACCTCCGAGGGGCGTTCTTGATCGAGTGATGGATGGGGAGATGGTGTCGTACGTCGAATTAACCTCTTAGATCTCAACGAGCCCTCGAAATGGCCCTCGAGCGAGTCTCCTTGATGCGACTGAGAAGAAACTTCGGTTACTCGTAGTGCTGTCACACGTAGATATCAAACTGTGGACAAATGAATCCCAGCACGAATTTGGGACAAACTTGGATAGTGGCTTGAAGTAGAAGGCTCTCCAACGACGATGGTTTCTAGAACCTGTTCCCGGCTGCAAAACGTCAACTTGAACCTTTGGGATCGTTCAGCGGGAGAAAAAAAGAGGGAGAGATAACACAGACGATTTCGCTTCATCGATCAATTCATTCCAGGTGTCCGGAGTCACGCTTGCTTTGACTTCGTTGTCAACAACAATCACCTTTTGCCTCCTGTCTTTGTCGACAGACAGTCTACGGTGTAGCCGTATCCTTCCTGAATCCACCGGAAAGAGCTCGTATCCACCACCAGAAGCCGAGATAACAGATTGGAAATCTTCCACCTTTTCGGAACCACGAGTGAAAACAATGAAGCGACGGTCGTCAAGGACCCTATACCGAGTTGCATTGGCGGTCCAGAAATCTGTTGGACTTAACGTGGATGGAGAAGCAGTTGAGACCGCTGGCAGATAAGAGGAGGTATCGGGTAGTTCAAAGTGTTGTTCCAGGACGGAGCCCGGGTTACCCTCGGTTCCTCGGCGTATCACTTCCGCGAGCCACTCGGGGGTAACCACTTTCGATTTGAGCAGAGAGAGTACGCAAGAGGGTGTGAGGGTGAGTTCCTGAATGACATTATGTGTCACTTCGGGGCATAGTGAGTGGACCACATGGACACCTTAATGGATACTTGATCGATGATGCGGTCTGAAGCCAAACAAAACTACTTACCGATGTTCGCGCAGGACTCCTTATTCGCCGGAACAGTTGCAGGGCTTCTACAGCAAAGTGGATACCAAGAGATCCTATAAGAGACTTGTTAGTCGCGATCGGGTTTCGAGATTCCCTTGGTAACGAACACGACAGTGATACCCCCAACCAAGTGGATCGCGTCCCCGTCCCAAAGCTCAGTACTGGACGAAGGGTCAAGTGTGATTAGATTGATTCCCCTTTGTATCGTGATGGGCTTGTTGCGCGGGTTCTGTAGGCGTACTTTTGGTTTGAACGTTGGGTTATCCTGCACCAAAATTAGAATGAACCTTGAGGACAGACAACACGGTCGACTTACGACCTGGGAGGTAGGAAATTCAGAAAGATTGAACGTGACGTGCTCTCTGGAGATCTTCTTGTTCGGGATGAGGAGACTTGCGTCCTTCCTTCCCAGTACATAGCGCTTTCCGGGTTTCAGAAGCTTGGGCCCTAGGTAATAGCTGACAGGTAAGACGCACGATATACGAGATCTCCTGACTCACTTTCTGTGCTAGAGTCTTGTCCTTCATCACCATCAAATGGTCCCCTTACGACCCACATGGGCGTTTGAGACACGCCTAGTCACGGACGTGTGACACGCGCAGAAGCAGCATTAATGAGGTCACGCTCACACCAATGGTAGTGGGGGGTTTGTCCCTTGGTAGAATGGGATCGCACCCAGTATAAAATACACATAACATTAGGAGTTACAGAAGTGACTAAGATTACGACAATCGCTAGGTTTCTGCTGGTCCCTCCTCAGGTCGTTGGAGAGGATGAGCAGGTCCTTGATATGGCTGCTGCCATTGGAGCGATGCGCGGTAGTGGGACGGGTCAGGCACAAAACCAGGGGGCGTGTAGATTGGGAGTCCCTGTGGAAGGTATCCCGCGTAGGGGTAGGGAGACACATGTGACTGATACTGGTATGAGTACGCTCCAGCACTGTAGGGGTTGATTTGGGGAGGTGCATAAGGGAGTCCAGTCGGTTGGACGACGGTGGACGGGTGAGTCGACACTGAAACGGGCACAGGAAGTGGGCTATTTGACCCAGACGGGACATCGCCGAAGTTCACGACGGCCTGTGACGATAGAGCTGCGGTCTGTCAAGCCTCCATCATATCTGTGAGTTGACCAGGTGAACGTACAAGAGGTATCAGCACTGGGCTCAGTTGGCTTTTGACCCACGGCCCGATCTGTGTTACCGAACACGATCGCACCCCACTTGAATTCCCTCTTGACTCCCCGGTCCCACAGAACCTCGACCGATTTGGTCTCATCGATTACTCGCAGTAATGACACTTCAAAGACCCCGGAGCTCACTCGAACTTTGATTCTGGACATTACAGGGAGAAGATGAAGTTCGTTGCGAATTTTGTCTTGCTTGTGAGCTTTCTTCGCCTCGATTACGGCCTGCAGAGACGGTGAGTGACATGTCAGTGAAAGGATTCACAGAAACTGACAGGGTTATGCTGGGGGCACAAAAGCTGGACATCCAGCTTGCGGATGGTTTTCAGGACTTCGGGGTTGCTCGTGGAGGGGTTGGAATCGGCATTTCCATCCGCAGACTGCACCAGAATGACTTCCTTTTCGACCTCGTGCAAGATCTCATAGCTTATGCCTTGTTCTGCCCCGTCCCTAGCACACATGATGTGAAAGGCCTTGGAGCACTTGCCCTTGGTGCATTGTATCGGGGCGCCATGCGCCTTGTGTCGTGGTTTCAAACAAGCAGAACATTTCTAGCACAAGATCCTCATTAGCACGACCCTGGAGGTGCTTTGTTAAACCTACCAAATTCCACCTGTCTTTTACAATACCATCCACACCAAAAACCGCTCTCGTTTTGTGGAGAGAAGTACCCGATGATGGATGATCGACCTCGTAATCATCGACCCAAGTCTCCGGTACAACGCTAGCACAATGTTCGTGGGCCATCTTTGGCATGGATGCAGTTGACATGGTATCGTAGACAGGTAGTAGGCCATCCATGTCTTCGGATACACATAAGCAACAAGGAAATGTCTCCTTCAGCGTTGATCCAATTTTCAGTGTGATGGATAACTTGGGAAGGCTGGGCTTTAACATTGCTGCAACATGTGTACCCTTCTCTTTGGTCACTTTCAGTTTCTTCCCCTTGGGGTCGGTGGTGGATTCTTCATGTTTTCGCTTCCGGGGCTTCGGCTTCCGGTTGTCCATGGCTACTGTATCCTGCGTTGCCTGCGACTGTTCGAGGCGCTCGCGCTCGCGATCCAACAATAATTGGTCGACGTCAATACGCACACTACATGGCTTGTGAGAAAAAGTCCCCAGGTCGCATTCTAAGACGAACCTAAAGTCAACACAGTCACATGCTTTCGCTTTACGACCGAGTTCTATCCAACTCTCAAGTGCAAAATTGACACTCTCGGCACAGTTTAAACCGAGGTTGAAACCAGCATGATACCCGCGGGGATATGTAATCACAAACTCGCCAGCACGCTGAACAAGGGTATTGGGGCGACACGATGACTGCGATAGAACGCTCGGAGAGGCGAAAAACGACTTGTGTCTCAGAAATTGGGCACAAGACGACGCATCCTTGGGGAAGTAATCTGGGTTCGCAATTAGGAGTACATTTGGATGGGTAACTCTGAAGAAAAGAGACACGAACTTCTAAAGGTCTGTTCCAACGCACTTGCTCTACCCTGGGGGACTGCATACCAGAATTTTGGGGCGCCAAAGTGGATGTAGTTGATACTGAACAGGTCCATATCTTCGACATGCCAAGCGAATGTTGCCCTCCACATCCCAAAGTATAGATATGGCGTATTTACACCGGGTAGACCTTTTTCTGAGCTGGGTAAAAGCCTTGACAAAGCCGAAGGAAGGTGGCCGACGTTCCAGCATGTATCGGCCTCACCAAAAAGTGTACCTATAACCGATTTTCGTAACTGATCACTGTACGATGTGAATGGAGGTACCTTGCATGTCAGCCCCATACCATGCGGGTTTACCCAGCCCACAGTTACGCCAGTATTGCCGCTCTAGCTCCTTGCAGAACTCTGGGGTGTAATCGTCCGGCCGGGTGTTCGGAGGCAGCCAACTTGTCTTCACATCGAAAGACTCTAGGAACGCAGCGTCTTGAGCCGTCTTCTCCGCCATACTGGCTTCCTTCTCCTCTCGAGTTGGGACACGTCGCCCTTTTTTTTTAGGCCCGTGGTCTTCTGGAGCAGGTGTGCTCCCTAAGGTAGGGAGGTCCTCTTGTTGTAGGAAGTCGCGAACTGCATTCGAAATTCCATCCTGAAACATTGGGTCATCGCGATCGTAATTATGGCTTGTGAAAGGCGTGACATCGCGGGGGGTTGTGGACTCCTGAAGATTGAACTTTTGTCTTGCCTTGCGTGAAGACTTTGTTCTTCCCTCACCGCGTGGGTGGTAGATCCCGGTTCCGTTGGCACTTGGAGCACGGAACTCGTCTCGCGCGCACAACTCAGCCCAATCGCGCATGCTCATGGTCTTGCGTTTCTCCACATTCTGTTGTCGAAAGAGTCCAGCGCGACCAACCATCTGTTGTTCGATAGGGTTCTTAAGGCTGACTTTTGCTAAGTTGCTCTTGAAGGATGGTAGGGCATTTGTCCTTGTGCAAGGTGAGTTTTATTTGTCTAATCATCCAGTGGGTAGCTTACCATTCGGCTGGAGGTATAACCTTCACAATACCACTTCGCATCCCCCAAGCCTCGATGCTGTTCATGTAGCCCTCGAAATCTTGGAACTCCTCCATAGTTGGCTTGAAGACAGGTATGCCTCGCTGAGCGAGTGGATCGTCTTTTGGGTCAAAATAGGTTCGTCCGTGAGTGTTTGGAGAATGGTGAACGTTGTCGAATCCGTAGAAATGGTCGGGTTGCACAACTACGGGAGCTGGTGATACAGACCGAGAGGGTGTCAGTGAGGGGGTCGAACTCGGGCCTGACATGTTCGGGGGTGACAACGTCTGGAAAACTGTACAAGTCTCGTTGCCTGTGTCGGTTTCGTTGTTATCTTCGTCGTCGTTGATGCCCGTGTAGACCTTTTCACGAAGGTGAGTCTGGAGGGGTGCGAAGATGAATCGAGACTCAGCCACATTTGGCAGGTACTTCGCTACAGTCACGTGATCGAAATGACTGGGCGCTTTTAGCCTTTGCGGCGGCCAGTGATGTCTCTCTGCTGGTATATTTACAAGCGTGTGATACAGACACATTTTGCCCTACTGTCCTTTGGTGGCGTTATCAGTCATATCGCCTTCAGCTATAGGTTGCCGTAGCGACGCCCCGGCGTCCGGTTTAGCCTGATGTGCATTCGGCCCCTTTCCGGGCGGAGGAGGATGGTACATCTTTTCCTGAAGACGAGCGTGTTAGCTTCAGTGAGAGAAGGAGGGAGAACCCAAGGGTTATGTCGTACCTTCTTCTTCTTAGCCTCCGGTTTTGTGTTGGGATCTGGGTATCCTGCCGCTGTCACCGCCTGCCATTCAGGGTCGTTCTTGTAGGCACCTTGAATTGGTGCCAGCAGGCTGATAATAGCATCTGCCACCGCGCCCTTCAAATCCTTCGGATGCAGTTCCTTCTTCGAGAAGTCATCCTCAATCTCCTGATAGGTTTTGTAGTGCAACGAGCCACCGAATTTTTCTGGACGAACGACGCTGAACAATGTGTCCTCCGGAGCGTCTTCGGACGCAAGCGGGAATTGGTTCGCGGTTGCTTGCTTCATCTCTTCCCCATCCAATCCTCGTCTCCTTTCCAATCGTAGCTGACTAATGGGCATGAGGACGGCTTTGACAAAGGCTAAGACACCATTGTCTGGGTTTCCCTCCTCACAGAACGCAGACTTGATTTTCTTGCGAACAACCTCTGGCGGATCCAGGAAGTCGATCTTGGAGTTGGGGTCTGATGCGGACATCTTTCCTCCCCCAAGACCAGGGACCATGGTATTCATGAGATGGGCGCGTTTCGCATAACCCAATCGTGGAAGGAATTCCTCAGCGAAGATGAAGATTTTACGCTGAGATTCTCGATTAGAAATGCAAGGAGCCCGTGAACCGTTAGAATACCTGATCTACACCCCCGAACTGAAAGTCACAACCAAGGTATTGCTCATCCAATGCTTGCATCCCGGGGTATAAAAGACCGCTTAGAAGCGGGCTATCCACTTGTTTTACTACCTCAGCGCCAGCCCTCTTTGCATCATGTTCATTGACGATTGAGCAGAGCCTGAAGTTATCGAGGGAATACTCCTTCGTCAATTGATAAGAAGATCCCTCCACGAATTTAAGGTTGTTGGTGGGTACGCCAATCGAGTTGAAGGCTGCAACAAGGACGCGCTTGTAGTATTTCGTGCGCTGTGCGACGAGATCCAAAGGAGCTTTGAGATTGTCCAGGAACGCGTGTATATCTGATGGCGCATGCCTTGAGTTCTGCTATGCTTTAGACAGTGGTCAGAGCATACCTGCAAGCAAGATCGTGACCTACATGCGACTCAGATGACGATTAGCTGCATAATGAATGAAGTACTGGGACCCACCTCGACGCCGGCCCTTAAAAAGTCGGCAATCTTAGTCAAGGGCACAAAATACCCAACGTGGGCTGACCGCGAAGAATTTATTCACCAAGATTAACTTTGATAGCGAGGGAGTACGAACGTTTTCCTGTGGGTGCAGTTCCTGTAACGCTTGTTAAGATTTGGCAATAGCAAATCACCGATCGAATGACTGACCCCAGTAGCATTTTGGTGTCCTACCCTCTGCGAGGATAGCCTTAATAATATCTGCGCCAAGGACCTCCTGGAGCCGTCGGGCGATGAGCTCGTAGCGTTCCTCCGCTGTGCCAGTCATCATGGTTCGTGAGAGCCGAGTCAGAGTGGGCCAAATCTCGTTATTTCGCTTGCCAAAGTTTACCCACGTTTGCTACGTCTCATCGCCATGGCCTTCTCCGTCGGAAACCCGGTGAATACGGCACTCATGCTCTACATCATTTATCGCGTGAATTCTATTCTATTTCCGCCCGTAAAGCCACCCACCGCAATTCCACACGATTTCAGAGATGGTTATTCATGGATGCCCAAGTCACACCCACCGACTATGCTTTACAAGGCAGCTACGTTTGCCTTACTCCGGTTCATCGCACTTACTGTCCTACATTAGACGTACACACCAAAGACTTTGGCTCCATTTAACGGTGTGAACGGTCAGAGAATACTTCTCGCTATCAATGGGGTCGTCTTCGACGTCAGCCGTGGGCGTAACTTTTACGGACCAGGTATGTGATGACTTCATCCTATGGAAGGGTCTAGCTTACGTCGGTTCAAGAGGGAATGTACGCCAACTTTGCCGGCAGAGACGCTTCGCGCGGAATGGCCAAACAATCATTCGACGAAGGTTTGCTCGGACCCACCGGTGTGACTCCGCGCTGACGGTTGATGTTCAGAGATGCTAACAGACATTGACCGACCTCTGGACAAACTACAAGACTTGACACCCTCGGAGATGTACGTGCTATGATCCTCAGTGATTCCTCATGCTTACGCATCGCGCCTCTGAAGAGAGAACATGAACGGTGAGTCTGGCGGTTGTTCTGTCGGTAGTTCCCCGTTTCTAACGTTCCCTAAGGGTGGATCGACCACTTCAGTAGTAAGTATACTGTTTGCGGGAGGTTGGTGAACGAGGACGAGGTGTGATGACACCCCTCACGTACATTTGGACATGTTTTCTGTTGAACACGCTGTAGATAGTACTCCCTTCTTTGCTACGCCCAATTGGGGTGATCGCGTATTATTGATGTTCCCCGCTTCACCTCAACCGCCGTCCGACCAAACCCAACCATGGAAGGACGAGCAAGATGGGAAAGAAGATTTATTCACCACCCTTTTCTCGCCGCCCACACCGCCTGCTTCGCCGCTCCCTATACTGGCGTCCTATGGCACAGCTACTTCAAGCACAAAACCACAGTCACCGAGGCACTCGAGAAACCTTTCCACCTGCTCCGGGGAGTTTGGGTCATTTGTATCTGTCCCAGCGACAGACGATCCACTCCACGCCGACCAACAAGCGGCGTTCTCTCCCATTTCGCCAATAACCGGCCTCCAATTCTTTGATCAGTTCACAGACCACGCTGCCAAATCCAATGCTCAAAAGAGACAAGTTCTGGATGAACTTCTTCTGCATCAGGATGATCCATTGTACTGGGTGGACGATGCAAGTGAGCCCGATCCCCCAGACTTGGACGCTCTCGAGACCGACGCCAAGCAACTACGGTTGTTGCACTCACCAGTACCCCCGATCCCTGAGGAACCCAGCTTATTAGATCTTGGGGGAGGAGGAAGAGTGTCAAATAGGTATGTGAACAAGTTCTCAAAACCAAATGCCACCTAAGTGCAATCTGCATCTACCCAGTCCGACGCTCATCGATTTTAACACACCAGAACATACAACCACAATGCCTGCAGTCCCCGTGTATAACAAGAACCACCCAACCCCAGACCCAGCAGTAGATGCGCTTACCTCGCGGAGCGCAATGTCTGGGTCCTTGACTTCCCGTTGGTTCTCCTCTCTCCGTCCGCTCAATCGAAAGCTATCTTTTACGGACGTCACTTCTGCCACCGGTTTCTTCGAGCCCCCTGGGCCATTCCATCCTCCTCGTCAGGCCTCTATCTCTTTTTCGGTTCAGTCTTCGCCGAAGAAGCCTTCACCACGACCTCTCCCTGAGTTAACTCATGGAACTCCCTTCGCTTCCCAGACATATACACCTCCCACAGGCGCCCCAGGGTTCGAAGGAGATCGAGCTTGGAACAAATCTAATTTTGAGTTCGACCCAGAGAGCAAGGCATCGCGAAAGAGTGTCATCCTGAAAGGTAGGAAGGACATTACTTCCATAGTCCTGACGCCCTCCCTTGCGGATCTAGTAAGCTGGTCACCACCAGGTCCGGGAAGCTCTGAACCTTGATACCCGTAGATTCGACCCTATCTGCCCCCGATACCCCGACTGTCGGGGTCATGGTCTCTGCTGTATAGTCTCGATCAGCACGGGATTTCACTCAACACCCTCTATGCTCGTTGTTCAACCCATCTCGGTGGTTCATTAGTTGTCATCAAAGATTCAGAGGACGCTGTATTTGGCGCCTGGCTAGGCGAGAACGTTCATCAGTCCAAAGGCGCGTATTATGGCTCAGGAGAATGGTACGTTTTGAAATGGCGCCTCCGCACCCAGAGATTTACAACGCGCATCCTGTTTCAGCTTCCTCTGGAAATTCAAAGAGATCGTACGTGTGTACAAATGGACAGGAAAGAATGACTACGTGGCGCTCTGCGAACCCGGGTACCTATCTTTCGGTGGAGGGCAAGTCATTTAATTGTTGATCGACACCTGAGCCTCTTGCTCATACGTCACGTTAGTGATGGAAAGTACGGTTTGTACTTGGACGACACACTCCTTGACGGCTCTTCCGCCTGGTGTCCCACCTTCGCAAACGAACCGTTATGCTCGGGTTTAGGCCACAAGCAAGGCGACACCGTTACGTTCGAGTGCGTTGGACTAGAGGTGTGGGGAGTGGGAGGGTGATCCGATTTTCTACCGATTTTATCACGTGCGACGGTTTGCTTGGAACTGGAGATATGGAGCACGTACTATCGCTAATTATTTGGTGGCGGTCTACTCTATCGCCCAACGGTTGATGTTAGGATTCTTTCATTTTCCACCGACTTCGAATACAGATTGTCAGGACCAGTTCTCCTCGTAGGTAGACTACGACGTTATCAGCTAATTCGAATGAAGCTGGTAACTCGTGCTCATGCATCGAGTACATCGAAATATTCCGACTGTGGGGATTGCTGTGAGTCTGGATAACAATAGGTCCTCTGGAGTAAATACCGGAGCGGTTGCCAATACGGGAAGACTCCCGGTGAAAGTCCTGCGAAATTTCCGAGACTTGCTCGGACGATGGGGGAGTTCTTCTCACATCGAACAATGCCAAGAGTAAAGTCGCTCCTTGTAATGGTGGGTCAAAGGGCGGGACTTGACGTTGAACTAGGCTCGCCGTCTCGATACAGCGCTCGCATTTTGGGGTGCTCGTCCGCACCACAGCGTGGCACGTCATTAATTATTCCTAGACACCCCCAAATGGCCATGCGCACTTCACCCACAAGTTTTGAAACTCCTCGTGAAATTGACCGACTTCGTCATGGAAAGAAGTCCAACCTACAACGTTGATACTGAACAGGATTGACGAACTGAAGCCTACAGATGGATGATAATGCATTCACCAGAAGCACCAGACTGACAACTGGGGGGACATTGAGTTTGATGGGGGAAAGCGTGACGTCGAGAGATTGTACCGTGAGTGTACTGTATAATATTCCCGAAGTTTGCTTCAGCTTGACTCTACCGGCAGAGTCAGACAGGCTACCCTCGCGTGGCTGACTCGCTCAGACGCCCTGGAGGAGATTGAAGACTGCCGTGGCCTCTACGACAGTGAGGTCAGCCATCCCGGTGGTGGGCAAAGTTCAATGCGGAGAAGGGTACACAAGGTATGCTGGGACGTGAGGTCAGGTGCGTGGAAAACTCTCATGGACTGTCTGGGGAGTAGCTTTGAGCGTAGGTTTCACATAAATGGGGTCTTTCGTTATATGGGAAGCAGCTCGGCGAGCCCGCCGCAGATAACCGGGATCAACGCCACGACGCAGCAGAGTGAATACCATCTCGGTACCTGTTCGCAAGAGCCTGGCCACTGACCTGATGGTTGTGCTTGTATGGAGGTGGGGTCATATGTACCTCTTTCCAATGAATCTTTGACCAGCGGATGTACTAGAGAAGCGCCGACTGCGTCGGCAAGAACCTTGCTTGCACTTTATTTGGTTAATATTACTAGCACGATGAGAGTTAAACGTTAAACGTTTACACGTTTACAGTTCGTGTTTGTGTCTGCCAGGTATACGTAGGCGTATAGCTCAAGTACTTGACTTTGTGACTTAACTTCTGCCACCAGAGTTTCGTTAGGAGAGTTCTCGGGCAGGGGTGCTATGGCCAGTAGGATCCACCCATCCAAGGTCGTGTCTCTGGGGTGGTTCGTGAAACGGTTGTCGCGCGATAGGTAAAATTCGCCTTGTGCAGACGAGCCTGTGATCGGCATTGGAGTTCTATGTTGATGGCAGAGTGGGCAATGATATACCACGGCGTTGTGGCCTTGCGGCAGATTTCGAACGTTCTGTGAGCCCACATCCATATTTCAAACAAAAAAAAAGAATACATCTACCATTGATTGTTGCTGCGATAGTTCACGCTCATGCCGTTCCCCCCTCATACCACCGACAGTGAGCTTCCGAACGGTTTGCAGGCACCTGCTGCCGTCATTGCAGACTCTCAGACGGGCTATGTTCACCTTGAAGCGTGCGGGGGTATGGTCTGGAGTGAGGAGATACCAGCTCTGAAATATAATTGTCAGTTACTTCCGAATGCAAACACACACGTCGCAGGCACATACGCTTGTCGTGTTCTGCTGATTGAATATTCCCAGTGAGGAAACTGGACTTGAAGAAATGAATCACCGTAGCCAAACGCTCATGGCTGGACCAAAAATGTCGAGTTCCATACTCACCGTCGTCCGACTCGTGATCAAATCGGGAATTATACTGACAGCAACCTCGAGGAGGCAAAGGAACACTATTGGTCATCAACCTGCTCGAGTGTGTCAGAGATTCTGCAACAACGCACACCTAGTGACCTAGTGGTCTTACCGTTCCCGTTCACTCTAACAATGCGAAAGCCAACGGCTACCTTCCATCTAATCACAAGTACCATTGCCACTGCACGGATATTTCCGTGATTTTCCTAGAATTTCCAGAACACCGGCGAGGCGCTGCCATCTTTTGGACGCCCTAATGATCCCCACAGGTGGCCCGACCGTAGCGGGCAGGATGGATACAGGAGATGCGAAATCTATAGATGGGTGGGGTGCGGCATCGCAGCATCAGAGGAACGACAAGGCCAAACAAATGCAGAGATGCTGCGATGCTTGCTGAAACAGGATAATTTAGGGGATGGAGAACCCTTGCAAGCGAGGTAACTAAAGTGCGTTAGGCAAATAGGTGCAAATACGACGGGGAACACGTCAGTTACCGGTCATGGAAATCGCCACCACGCCACCACGATGTCTTGCTTCGGTAAACGAACATGGGATCCAAAAGGCAAGGTAAGCTTTCTCAAGGCAACTCAAGATAGTGTAGAGGAACCGAACGATTTTCTCCAGCACTGCTATGTCACTGGTGGGAGCACCGGACTTGGTTTGGCACTTTCAACCCTCCTTGTTCAGCAGGGTGCGGACGTATCAATCGTCGCGCGCAATGAAAAAAACCTCAAGGCCGCGATTGAGAAGTTAGAGGTATGTTTGTTTGCCTTCCGTATTCACAAACAGCCCATTCACCAAGCCTATCCAGACCGTTCGTCAATCTAAAGACCAGAAGTTCGCCTACTACTCTTACTCCTTGACTTCCGCAAGGGAATCACAGGAAGCCCTTCAGGCGGTGATTGCTGGTCACAACGGAGAAACTCCCGATGGTGTGTTCCTCTGCGCTGGAGGCTCCAAACCCAAGTTCTTCGTCGAAATGTCCGGGGAGGAACTCGTTCAGGGAATGGACATGGGATATTGGGTACAAGCTTGGACGGCATGGGTGCGTGCGCCCGCGTTCTGAGAAAGACGAACCTGATGACGTCGACTAGGCTGCGAGCAAAGAGATGGCTAGGACACGTAAAAAGGGCAAGATTTGCTTCGTCTCATCAACTCTTGGGTACATGTCCTTGATCGGCTACGCCTCCTACTCTCCCGCAAAGCACGCTCTCCGTGGTCTCGCCGACACCCTTCGCTTCGAACTCCAACTCTATAATATAGACGTGCAGATTTTCTTCCCATGTACGATGTACACGCCAGGATACGAGGAGGAAAACAAGACGAAGCCTAAGATCACCCTCAAGCTAGAAGAATCTGATTCCGGTTTGACGGCTGAACAAGCTGCCCACGCCATGCTTGCAGGTCCGTTGGCTTTCCAACTTTCCTGATCACCATTGAATCCAACACTGACGTAACCTAGGAATCAAAGATCATCATAGCCACATAACTGGTGATTGGATCACTACGGTGTTCCGTGCTTCTACAAAAGGAGCCTCCCCAGGCCGTTTCTTCCTCAAAGATTGGGCTTTGAACATTTTTGGATGCGTAAGTCAAGCAAACAAATCCACCAGGTCTTGACCTAAGGATGTTACTCTGCAGATCGCGTTGCCTATCTGGAGAATGACTGTGGATAGGGAAATCAACGGCCATGTTGCTGAACATGAGACATACCTGGAGGAACGGGGCCTCAGAGCTTGAAAATTTTCTTGCGACATCGTTACCCATCTCCTGCTAGACGCTTTACTGGTTGTTTTAGCCGCACCGACTTGATTCCTATAAACCATACATGGTCCGAGATTAAGGTAGCTCTAAAGATCCACCAGCCATCACTGCCAACTTCATTGCCGCCCCATCTTCTCATTCGATCCGTTTCTGCGGTCTGAAGGAACCCTACAAAGTCTGACTTGGTGCCTAGCGCTTCCCTTACGAGTATATTGAATTGCGGCCACCTAATGGCGAGACATGACATGTGACACGTCATAGTGCCTTCCGCCTTTCCAACGCAACCCATCCCTTTTTCAGCCCCATCTTCTCGATCACGGACTTGGGCATGCAGTATACAGGGTCTATATCATCAAGCCCGGGGTAGCCAATAAGCGATAATCCTAAAGAAGAGTGTCACAGGTCTAGACCTTCCTGAGGTGCTAGGCCAACCAACCTGCCACACCGAACAGCGTGTGAAAGACGTCCACCATGTTGTTGGGCCGATCGGATATACCTCCGCTATCGGGATCCTGTTGGCCCACACGTTCACGAGTCAAATTTCTCCAAGGAGTACGGGTCATCTGAGAAGGACGGACCTGAGCTGAGAGAATGAACTCGGAAAGTTTTTCCGAATTGATCCAGTTGAGCTTGTTAAGGATGGACAACGCTGAGAGTACCCAGAAGCTATAGCAAACCTAGGAGTCATCTAGGGATCGGATATTACGAAGGGAGCACGGACTAACATCTTCCTTCTTCTCCGGTCGCCCATTCAGACCCCCGTTGGCAAGTTGTCTCTCGGCCAACCACCAGCCTAGAGTTTGATGGTCGGCCTCCTCCAGCCGATCTAATATGGCTAACGCTCCGACACACACAAACACTGCTAGGTCATCGGTACCAAGGGTGGTGGAGCACGAGGGTGTGCCTACCTTGGGCAGCATGACTCTCCGCGCCAATACAGTTGCCATATCCCCCGTCGAAATTCTTACACTTACGGATGTAGGACACCGTCTGTTCCACATCGAGCTTGTCCAGGTGACCAAGTAACGATAAAGCAGCCACCCCACAGTACAGAAACCTTGTGTCCGTCTCTCCGAACCTATCCCCAGCAAAAACGCCTGAAGGTTGGTGGAGAGATAAAATAACTAGGTAAATGGGTCAATGTGGGTCGGCTGGCAATGGTCTACGAGGGCTTAGGTACTCACAATCAACAACCCGAGGAACATCCAGTCTGTCTAAAGCGTCATGAATGATCAAGATTTGGATGGCGCTCAAAGTAGAGTGTAGGTGGGCATCATGGTCGGGATGACTTCCAAATGCGCCTGGAGGCAGTGCGTCAGCGAGGCGCGGGCGAAGTCAGGGAGACATAAAAGTGTAACCTGCTCCCTCGTCCCAACAGCTCATGACAAAATCAATCATTTCCTCTCTGTCGAGGGCATCCTTCCTGTTCATGACGCACAGGGCAGTGAGCCCCCAGTAGACCGCATTCAGGCGCAGGTGAGCGGTCATATGATAAGCAAGATCGTCTTTGTTCTGTTCTTTCTCTAGTCAAAAAAATATGAAGAAATCGAGATTTGCTCATAACAGACGGACATCTCCCAGAGACTGGATGTAAGACACGTGTCTGTCCACGAGGAGAGTTGAAGCCATCGTCGCCGTCGTCGTTGGGCACCTTGAATCGGCTCCGAGGTAACGTGAGCCGTGGGAACCCAAGCCTAATGAATGTCATGTGACACAATGGCTGTATTTCCCTAAAAAGGAAGCATGACCTGACTCCTCGCCTTTCTTCTTCCACCGACTCCCGACGCAGCAGTGACCTGCTTTCTGCCCGCCGCCGACATCGACGCCCCTCCTGAGACGATCAAGGACACAGGAGAGACACAGGACCTTTGTTTGTTTCCGCCTTTGCAGACACCAAAAAATCAAGCCGTGTCATTCCTTTGTTTCTTTGTTTTGCAAGTGACATTCCCACGGAGCTTTGGTTTGTTGGGCCACAGGCATAGTATAAATCGCTCTGCTAGGCGTCCTCCTCTTTCATCCACTACCACCACCATCCCCTGTCCTACTACTTTTCCCGGCAGTCCACCCCAAAGACCTTTGCCTTCGACCGCGTGCAATTCGTCATGTCGTACTTCGCCTCTTGGCTATCAAAGACAATTGGATCTCAGTCTATGGTGTCTTCCACATCCAGTCCGTGCTTTCGAAGCTATGCTCTTTGTTCTTCTGAGAACTAATGTGTTTTCTCCGTTCAGCCCCAGCATCAACTTGTACCACAACCACCATCCCTCAGATACCTACTCCACAACAATCTTCTCCCACAGCCCGAAAACGCAAACTCTCTGAGATGCAGGAGAAGCCAGAGCTACCTCACTATCCTCGCGAACCTTCGCCTGTGCCGACCTTGGTTGTTGACGAAGAACAATCGGTCAAAGTTGAGAGGGCTCAGAAGGAAGGTGTAAAGGTTCGAGATTATGCCCTTGGATCGACCAATCCCCCCGTCACCGAAGTTTATCGCTACGCCGTCCTCGATCTCGCCAACTACGATGCTTATCTGCGGAAACGACACCTCCGTCCATTCGACGCTAGAGGGCTAGGGATCAGCCCCACTGGTGGCCATGGAAAAATCCTAAGGAGACTTTTAGATCTCGGGTGGATTACGGCAGAGGAACGGGAAAGAAACTTTTCTAAATTCGATAACGATGCGTTGGAGGCATACGATAACAGCCCGCGCGCCAAATACCCTTGGAAGGCGCCAAAGAACCTCCAGCAGCCCTCTCCCCTCGATCGACGGGACAACTGGATGGCCCGCTTCCATCCAACACCCCATGATATTCCTGAGTCGTCGATCTTTTCATCGGTCAGCTATACCGAGGAAGATGAGAACGAACACCGCCGGAAGCGTGCGAAGCAAGAGGAGGCACGGTTAGCTCAGATGACCGCCGACCCTCCCAAACCCCAGCCTCTAATGAAACACACACGACGTCAGGGCCTGCTTCGATCCAAAACTCTGGCATCACTCTTTTGACGACATCGTGGACGATTACCTGTTTATCTTCTATTTATCCGCCTTGGCGCTCACCCAGCCACCTTCGTCACGCGCGTCTACAAGGACTTCTTATCCTGCCGTTACATTCATGTAGTTTTAGCAACAAACCATTTCTTCTGTTTCCTTAGCTTTTTAGAAGGGATTCTCGCTGTTGTTTTCTGTACATCGTGTTCCAAAATAATGATTCTTGTAGTTCTTCACAACTGTGTGAAGTTGACCACGTCTGAACCTTGACCATATACCTCTTGCCAGTCGAAATCTGACTGGTGATTCTCTCGGCCAAACCAATCGACTAGCTTTTCGACCTCTTCTTGGTCCGTCACCACGTCTCGAGCTCCTCCTGCGGACTTTGCGACCGCTCCTTGTCCCCAGATCTTGGTTCCGCCTGCGCTGAGGAATGTGCCTATGTTCCTGAACGTGAGGCTGATCCTCTCGCCATTCATGTACTTTTCCTCCTCAGACTTGGTATGGAAAGGTCGGTTATCGTGTCCGATAGAGTGCAACCACCTTGCATTCGTCTCTAGGCCCATGACGAACATGGACCTATCTGGCAGAGAGAACTTCTGGTGCTTCCGAGATTTGTCTTCCCCCAACCCTCCTGTGGATGACGAGGCGTCCTTCTTGGTTCGCAAGGTCATGATTCTGGTCGCCCCGATACTGATGTTTACGATCTTGGAACCGGCGACGACGTCAATGGTCTTATCGGAGTGTTCTGAGATGTAGTCCTTTCCTGAACGGTAGTGCTGTATGAGGACGTGGTTGACTGGGTGATTCAACTGTGCTTCGACTGCGGCGCGGATCCTGGACACGGTTGGGGAGAACCAGAGGAGAGGGGGGGAGGCGTCTGCTGGATGCCTATAGATTGGGTAACTGTCGGGTAGCACATTGGGGAGTCAGGTACAGGGTTTTTCTGCCAGGTAGAAGGAAGATGTGATAACCTTCCGTCATTATTTATCTCACCCTGTACTGCAACCAGTCGAGGAACCTCTCCCCCTACAAAAACCAACGAAAACGAGCATTAAGAACAACATATTTTCGAAAACCAGAATGTCCACCGCACCTCTATGTAACATGATTCTGAACTGAACCTCTCGCTTTAGCTTCTCCATCCAATTTTCATCCTCGGGCAGCAAGTCGAGAACGAGGTAACTGTCACCCTCGCCGAGGTTATCGGTGCCGTCAACGGTAGTAGTGGGAGGCATTAAACGTTAAACCTTTGATTGTACAATACGAAATATTCAATATTCACTCTTCATCTTCATCAGCACCCCCAGTGCCTCCCATCGCCACATCCTCCGCGTCCTCTTCCTTCTTCTTCCTTCTCCTTCGTTTAGGAGCCGGAGCACCCCCTTCTTCGTCCTCGCCCACAGCAGGTTTCTTCCCCTTTGGTGCCCGTCTCTTCTTCGGCTCACCGCCCCCGCTGTTATCCTCCGCCTCAAGGTTGATTGTACCACCAGCGGATGGGTCAGGCACAGGCTCGACGATCTCCTTCAAGAAATCTAACATTTCCACCGTCTCGACCGCATGTTTCCTTACTCGGGCAATCCAAAATAGCATCAAAACGTGTCCGGGCCTGCAACATAGACATACAACTCACAGATGATACGCCTCCACTTTCTTGGACCCTCTCGCAGCTGCGACCTTGTTCGATTCCTCCACCAACATCGCGAGGAACATCTCTAATGCTTTAGCTGTTGGGCTTTAGTAAGAGAGAGCGAGTTGGGTGATTATGGCATGGGCGACGCAACAGATAACGACCGGGGTGGCTTGAGCAACCTTGCCTACTTCCTCATCCTTCTGCATAATCCGTTTGATGCGGGCCTGATATACAAACCATCAGTTGTGTACTCGACGGTGGGGTTCAGACGGACATACTACTGGGAACTTTGTTTGCTTGTTCCTGTTCTTCATAGTTGATAGTCAATGAACAAGGATTGCCGTGAGTGTGCCCGGAGGCGGCTCTTGTACTGTGATCGTCTTTGTGTGATCGACTATCCCGAGTGACAATCACCTACCGCGCCCTCCGAAAAAACAAACATCATGGCCTCCAGTCTCGACACCGACTGGGATATGGACACCTCATCCTTAAGCCAGACAGGCTTTGTGAATAGAGCGAGGGACGCTTTGCTAACCCCACCACCTCGAGATGATTTCGCATTCACAGACCTTGACGATACCCAAGAGTTACCTCTCCAGAGACTTATCCGACATTGGATGAACGAGCGACATGCTCCAGACATACTGCCCATCCAAGCAGAGCTCCTCGCCGGCATCTTGGATCACATTCATAAACAGGCGCGTTGCCCATCGATCACTCATACATTACACATCGAGAGGGCTGACCTCTCCTCGTACAAGCGGACAGTCATCCACCGTGAACCTTCTGCGAACAGACCCAGAAGCCTCAGGGGATGAACATTTTCGTATCATGCTCGCCCAAACGGAGATCGAGAGGGTAAAGTTTGTGGTTAGGTCTTATGTTCGAACGAGGCTCTCCAAGGTATCCCATATCCACCTGTTCCGTGTAAGAGCCGATAGCCGACTTATGGTAGATAGAAGACTACGCACGATGGATCCTGTCGGACAGCTCGCTACACGGTAGATTATCCGAGACTGAACTAAAACACGCTCAGAGGTACGCTAGGACCTGAAAAGTCCCACCATCCTACGCACGCTAACGATCATACAGTTATGCCGACCTGCTGACCACCCATTTTGAAGAATCGGTGTTAAAGGCGCTTCCCGGTAACCAACGGTCGCTGGATGATAAAGTCATACCACCAATGGGTCTGTCTCCTCCCTACGTCTTCCAGCAGCTCATCTTGATTAACCCTCTCCTTAGTTACTCCTCCAGATATAACGAAACCCGTTTTCGTACTCGCTCGAAGGGATTGTCCACCAGTATATCTCCCAGAGTGAGTCCGATTCGATTCACCTCCTTCCAGTATTTTCATACCACCTTCTTTGCTCCCTTTGTAGTGGCACGAAGATGGAAATGAAGAAAGGTCAGATATCGCTGACACAGTATCGCGTAATCGACTCCCTCCTCTTCCAAGACCATGTCGAGTTGGTCTAGGTATTTATGAAGTTGTATGTTGTCTCTGGTCCAATATCATCACTACAACGGGGTGGTAAACAGCATCGGAGCTATTCACCGCAAATTTGAACCAATTCTGGAGTGGCCTTCACTACAGGTGGAGGTCTCTTCAAAGGTTGGAACAACTACATGTAGAGGGGTGCCGTTCACTGGGTAGATCAAGTAGAAGTCCAAGAAGAGCCATCGCATTTGCGCTCCACATTACGATATTTGTTACAGTAACAGCATTCGACTGCGTGTGTTGATAAAATGATACCTACTTTCAAGTATCCATTGCGGAACGACGTGGTCGTGTCAAGTTCTCCTCACACGTGTCACGTCGAACCAGTAGAGGCTGGCACCAACTTCTTCACGAGGCTGTAGATAAGGAATAAATATCGACCGCCTTCATATCTTGCCCATGGTCATCAAGCTGCAGTATTTTTTTCAGCCGTCGTCAGTTTGTGGACATAAAATATGAATTCTTACAACAATCCCCAGGATCCAATTCTCATCCATGAAAACACTCGAATAATTGTAAGCCTTCTTTGTCTTGACCTCGAGATACTCGAGGTCAGAGGCCACAGGATCCGCGAAGATGGACCCTTCTTCCAATGTAGGCGATCCGGGGCGGGCAACCGTTACAACCGTCTGTTCGGTCTCATACGTTTTCCTATCCCCAAGTTTCGCCTTTACCTGCTTGATGCGCCACGGATTGAAGTCCCGTATGTAAATCGGACTCGGCAGGACCTCCGCAATCGTCGCCCAACGGTACCCACAGCTCGTCGTAATCCACCTTGTCGGGATATCGTCCGTCATAAACCACCGAACGGCACGCGTCCCCCACCTACTCCAAGGAACAAAACTCGGAGGACCCCGGTTATCCGCGACGGCGTAATCAGGATTTGTCAAGAACGGATTTTCTTCTAGTTCGGCCGGAGTTGGTTCGTCTCCCTCGAGTTCGGACGTGTTGTTGTTTCCCTCAAGGTCGTCGCTTTCGAGAAGGCGGAGGAGAGATTCTCTGTTCACGACAAACGAGATGGACCTGTGCTGGATGTTGCCGACGAGGAGATTGAAAATCACGATGGATGATTCGGGGGCAGGTCGAAATAACGGTCCGGTTTTGACTGGTCGTGGGACAGAATCAGTGGCAAACGGGTTCGGTTCCCCTCTACATGCCATCCGAAGTATAGACATCCCTTCACGGGTGGCGGGTAGCCTCAAAGTTCTACTTGTGGGAAGAGGCAGGCAATCAGGTGATGTCCTCAACATCACAACACCGTTATCTCCGGGGGGTGAGAAGGTAGCTGGAGTCCAGGCGGGTTTTTGCGTGAAGGAGCATAATTCAACGGCGTTATCTTGGAGGTTAGGCAGGATGAGTGTGTCTTCGTTCAAGAATGCGAGTGAATTATATGTCATCCATTGCGACGAGCGCGTCTGCATGCCGACAAGTGAGTGAATGGACTTAGGGGACAGCACAGGTCATCCGTCGACTTACGAATTTCACGCTTCCAGTCTCCCATTCAAATACCCACAACCTGTCCGGTGAATTACGGTTCCCTGGGAAAACGATTAAGAGTGCGAGGTAGGGTCCTACAATTTCAATCGCGATGCTGCAATGTCCGTCTTCGAATGGATACTGCATGATGGGGATTGCGGGCTTCTTTGCCTTTGGATGGTGGGTAGCTACGGAATTTTTGGATTTGGAGAGTTGTAGGAGATTCAGATCGAGTTGACAAAACCCTGGGTTTCCTAACCGCCTGGAAATCTCTGTCAACGCACTGCACACGCCACGGTCGTGACGGAAAAAAAACGGCGCACATAGAAACAACCGCAATAAGGTCCCATTCCAGCACATTCAGGCCGAGATCGACGATTGGGGTTTGCAAATCAAACCGGTGCCAAACGAGATCTTTTCCGAGCCTCAAATCCACCCAACGCAATCCTTCAGTGACCCTTCCAAGGGTTGAGCCTTCCCCGAGGATGAAGATCCCAGAGGTGAGATCATATATGCCGCTTGGTCGGTGCTGGACTTCCAGACGATTGAAGCTAGTATACTCCCAATCTTGCCATCGTTTCTCAGCGTCTACCAAGACCTTCAGCCGGTCTATGAGGGAGGTAGTGGATGTAGAGGGGTAGAGGGAGTGGGCAGATGACTGTGAATGAAGAATATACTGGAGAAGGACTGATGTAGAGATAAGATTATTCAATGCTTTGGACGTCGCGAGAAGGCCATGCAATGCAGTCAGAGGTAGGTATGCGAAGATGTGGACAAGAAGCTCTGGCGGACAGTCCAACAGCTGGGCCATGGTCGCGTCCAAGGAAGAGAAGATGGTGCTAAAGGATCCTACTGACGCCGATCTAGTAACGATCGTTGACTGAGAAATCCGCGTTCTCTATGACGTGGATGAAGATGAAAAAAAAAAAACGATGGACGATAGGATGCTCGAAATCCTGACCTCACGCATGCTTCCCGATTCAACATCAAGGTGCAAAGCGTGCGCTCTACCAACTGAGCTAAACGCCCGACACCCTCCTTTCCTCTCACAAGCCCCATACTCCTGCCTCTTTGGTGATAACCGAGTGGATGCATGAAGGAAACAAAACACAACAAAGGAAAACGGTCAATATGACTAGTGATGCTGATGATATCATAACATGCTGGTTGAGTACACCACTGAGAGTGCTCGTCCTCGTCCCATTAGCGTTAGACACCCTCTTGAGCGCTCAAGGCTTGGATGGTAGGAGCCCGCCTCAGGGACGTGTCATCTCCACCGTGAGGTGAGGTAGGATTCATACTGAGGCTCATCCTCCTCTGTAAGCTCATTTGGTCATCAAGTTGGAACTCTGGGAGCATAACCGCACGATCAATGGCGACAGGGAGGCCACGATGACGCCCTCTGAGCATCACCAGGCAGACGATGAGCTTTGATAGCGGATGAAAGACCCCGGATAGCGAATAGTTTGCCTGTGATGACAGATCAGTACGCTCGGAAATCCACAGTATGAGGAGGGCTAACCGTCGGGATACCGAGGCTCAGTCCGACAGTCCCATACGCAGAGACCAGCTCAAATACTACGAGAGGCTTGTCAATGGTTGTCGCAACATCCAAACCGGAAACACCCACTGATGGTGAAGATATTGAACCAACCACGGTTCGCAGGGTCTATCAGACCAGGACGCTGACGGGTCCTCTGGTATCACGGGGTTGAAGAAAATCCACAATCCAGATGCTTACCTCTATAATGCACAGGAGGAACAAGGCCAGTACCAGCCACCACATGTCTAGAACACGGTTAAAATTTGGCGCTGCCAAGCTGGGAAATATGTACCGAATGACAACTGTTTTCGCATGTGTAAAGCCAAATATCGGCTCCACACCGTAGCAGCCGACCCAACAGGCGAGAAATTCTCATCCACTGGTCCATCCTCATCCCCGAATATACCCAACGAGTTCTCCTCATATACATTCGTCGAGCGGACGCTCATGGCAATCGGATCTGGAGGAACCTGAGTTAACCAGCCTCTCTCGAAGGGAAAAGAACTCACAGACGCTGACATACATCATCAACACGTAGAGTACCCTTGTTTAAAAGACACGTAAGAAAAGGATTGACTTATTACCAAGCACTTGCTTACTTGACTCCGGGCGCAAGGGCAGCTAACGGAATAGCGGCGAAACCGGCGGCCCTCACAGCGGCCGCTTGCATAAGCCCAAGCAAAGCCCTTAGGGTGAGGGGAATCTCTTCGATTGCACTTGTACCAATATCCAAGATCAGGAAGAAGAACCAATCCGTGAGGCTGAATGTGGTGTGATGTTATATGGGATGCGGCATGCTCCATGTAGGTAGCGGGCACTCACACAAGTCCAAGGATTACGGAGAGAAGGAACCACGTCTGATGCGATGGGAAAAGGTACACGAAGCACCGGCGAGGATGATCCAGCAGAAATGTCAGAGGTTCCTTCAATCCAAAGTGGGCTGGTGCGAGCTTCAGGAGTGACCATCTTGTGACAGGATGAACAATGTTCTGGTGGCTGCACCCGGGCGAAAGACTCACATGGTAAAGCGTAAACTGATCAAAGGGTCACAATTTAGAACACTGAACGAGAGCCTAGCGAGCCAGGGGACTTACAATACAGGCTGGAAAAAAAAAAGGTTAGGACGACGTACTGGGAGTCCGGGTAGGGAGACTCACAAAACCCGTGTTTCCAGCAATTATCAAAAAGATCAGGGCGACAACCATAGGGTAAGCTCGCTGGAAGGGGATCATAGATTGGTCTACCAGTGAAAACCCCGTGTTCGTATATGCGGAGACGACCTGAAACAAAGAAAACCTAGAGAGGAGAATCAGCCACGGTTCTCCAAATAGCTGTAGGTCATGTACCACACTGGCGAGAGATCAGAATACAGATTGGGAGGAAGAAAGTCTCGTTTCCACTTCGGAAGGGACATATACGGTGCGATGACAATAAAGGCGGTGGCCTGGATGATCAAGTAGTACTAGGAGGGAGGAGACAATCGGCCTCAGTGGGGAAAGGGGCAATGTTGGGAACATACGCATGGAATAATCCATATAAGACAGTTGAGAGCCTTGAACTCGATACCACAGAGTTCCCCGATCTGCTCGTGGGTCAAATCGTGGAATGTAGAGTTCCGTCCAACCAATGCGTTGAATGTAATGTAGGCTACTGATTGGGATCCCGGGAATTGTTGTCCACCTTCCACATACTGCGATGTGAGTGTCCGGGCGACGGGAATAGTAACGGTTCGTTTAATCCTCCGTTGCAGATTCGGGAAGAACTTGTGGATGATCGATGAAATTATCTCGTGCGGCATAGGAAAACCACCCAATCCGCGACGCATAGCTGGTACGGATGAACGGTGTGTATAATTCGTCGTAATTCGCGCAGTAGTCGCTGATCCTGTTGGAAAGATTAGCTACACTCTGAACGCGGCATGCGCGATGGCCTACTCGCGACCCCCATATGGCCTTCTCCATTGGTGACGCTGGGCTGTATGCGACTCTCAGCCACGGAGGGTTGCCGTTTGGTGCTGGGGTCCACGGACAGTTTCGCCTGGTATCGACCTCTCGGTTGTGGGAAAGGAGTGAATTCTATGGTTTGAGTTCGAGTGACAGAAGGGCTACGAGGTTGTGATAGATACGAGGGTATGTGATTCGGTGGGGGAGAAACTGGATGACTCTGTCAACGGGGAGAGGGCACGCCCGTGCAGCGCGAACTTACAGTCTGTAAATGTTCTCGGGTCAGAAACGCGCCGGTTGGGCCTCCCACGATGGGAAATTCCGCAGAGGTCCTCGAGTTCTGCTTCCGATTCAACTTCCGAGTTGTTATGCTGCTGGGGGGGTGGTTGAGGACGAACGGACCCTGGTAACTGGACCGACGCCGAGTGGGTGGGTTCCTGTTCTCTAATCGATGACCTGGGCCTGGTTGACCCCGATTCTGCCGGACCTTCCTGAGCAGCCGGCATACGACCTTTACTAATCCAGCCACTAGGGTTAATCAGCTTGGGTTTGTCATCCAACCTGCGGATCATGTCTGGCCGAACACGTCGATTCTTATGATTCTCCTTGGACGAAGGGGAGGAATCTGTTTCATCGCCGCTTTCATCATGCAAGGTGGTAGTTCGATGAAGAAGGGAAGAAATCGGGGTCTTCCACCATCTTCTATGCGTATGGGTGTTTGATTTCGCTATGGCCTTTCGTCTCTCCTCGATGCGTTCGTCCCTCGCAGTTAAGCGGGACCGAAGTTCCTTGGCTAAAAAGTACCTGAAACGGACGTCAGGGCAGGGGGGCTAAAAATAGGAACCAGAGATAACCAAACCTGCGTATGAGGACCATAACCCAGGATACGACGATCTGGGGAATGGCAGTTTGGTAAATGGCGTATTTTCCTCATATGATGTCGATAGGAATTTAAGCTTTAGTCGATAAAATCGATCGGGGTTATTACCGCAAACTCGGTCATCACCAACAATGACCCAAGGTCATCAAGGCGTCCCACCGAAATTAAAATGGGAGGTAGGGGATGGATATAACTCACAGGGCTTCCCAGAAACATTTGGATGAAGAGGATGAATTGTTGCCAGGTCGTCAATGCACTCAAATCGATTGAAGTGAGGCCTGTGACGGTTGCGGCGCTAACGCAGACGAAAAGTGCATCGATATACGATACGTAGTTTTCGCCATTAGAGGTGTACAAGATAGCGGAGAAAACAAGGGGGACGAATGTGCTACAGAGAGAGTCGGTCAGGTTTGCGTCGGATCCAAATAGCGGAAACGGTCGAACTCACAAAACGAGGAGGTGTATCCGAAAAAAGTTGAGATGATGGTAAATCCCGCCCAAAAAACCACCGAGACCTTTTCTGTTGGGGAATATCGGAGTGTCCAGTGATGGCATAAGGTATGTTTTTGTCGCAAGAGAACTGGAGGAACGGAAGGATGCCTGCTGGTGGCGCCGTATATTCGGCTTCGCTCCCGCACTTTACTTGCAGTAACTCCTCTCCTAACTTTCGGGAAAACGTGCGGTTGCTGCATGGTCGGCGTGTCGCTCGACCATGATGCATGATGCATGACCCACTACATAATCCACCCTTCTGTTAACCACGAGCAATCCATCTACTTCTACCTTAACAAGACCCGTCCTCCATGGCCTTGCCCGAAATCCTTCAACAGCTCAAACATCTCGACAGGTCTTCACCCCAATTTACTGATCAACTCACCAGCCTCCTCTACGCAAAAGAGTTCAAAGACTCCATTCGAAAGCTTCAAGACGGAGATGTCGTGTGGCTCGTCGAGTATCTGGACGATGTGGGTCTCCATTGTGCTTGACCCGCTCTCTGCTCAGCCTGTGTAGGTTCTCGATACTCTTGATTCTGCCGGTCCTGCATTCCGGAAATCCCTGCGTGAACTCGGGCGGATGTGCGGCACTCGGGAACGGTTGCCCCAGTCGTACATACTCGAAAGTTCTCTTTCGATCCTCAATAAACACCCAGTCGCCTCTGGAGGTTCTGGTGATATCTATCAGGGCTCACTGAAAGACCTGAGTGTTTGCGTCAAGAGGCTACGGATTTACGCCGGAGAAGAAACGCGGGGGGCCAAGAAGGTACGTTCTCAACGCACTTGCCTTTCCATTCTCTCATTGTTGACGAAACCAGCAGACATTCTACCGCGAGGCTGTCATGTGGAAACGCTTGGCACACCCAAACATCGTTCCCCTCCTTGGCATCACTCTAGAGCCCCTCCAGCTCATTTCCACTTGGATGCCCGGCGGGGAACTAAAGGAATATATCACCCATCACCTAGACACAGACCGACTCAGTCTTGTGGGTGTCCCCCGTCTCTTGCATCGGATTACGCTTACGCCCTTCCAAGTTATCTGGTATCGCTGATGGCCTCAATTACCTCCACTCCCGCAACATAGTCCACGGGGATCTCAAGGGGGTGCGTCATCTTTTGAGAGCCTATCTATGATCGCGTTGACATCTAAACGTTGAACAGCCGAACATCCTTGTGGATGACTCCGGCTGCCCACGGATCACCGACTTTGGTCTAGCTATGGTTGCCCAAAACCAGGATTCAATACGAAGCGCTGAAGGCGAGCATGGTCACACTGCGCGATGGACGGCACCAGAGATCTTAAATGAGCAGGGGACATACAGCAAGGAAGCCGACGTTTTCTCTTTCGCGATGGTCATGGTTGAGGTGTGTTGCAATATCCACCGTGACTCGGTTGTTGGTCAACCCCTCCGCCATAACACAGGCTTTCACTGGCCAGGTCCCATTTCATCCCAATCTTCCTTCTGCGGCGATGCTGGCCATATTAGATCAGAAGCGACCGGCGCGGCCGACCCACTCAAGTCTTACGGACGAGTTATGGGCATTGATGAAATGTTGTTGGAATCAGGAACCTCACGATCGTCCAGAAATGTCGGTGGTATTGAAAACTTTACGTGGATAGTCAGTTATCCTCCTATCCTGGCGACCAGGCACTTATTCACCCAATCCTTGTGAAGTGACCACTCCTTTTCAGGCGACCGAGCATCGATCGTTTCTAGCGCGCATACGCTGCTAGAATCCACGGACTCGGAAACGGTCAACTATTCTGAGTCCCCCAAGCTTCATCCATCGAGTAAGGAACAGGAGCGGGACTCAGGCACTCAGGCGTCCTACCTAGCCAGCCAAAGTGAGAGTGGGGGGAAAGACGAAGGCGGAACTATACAGATACACGATATCTCTCAAGTAGCAACAGACAGTCCTACCCAAAGTGGAAACAATCCTCACCACAACGAAGGACAGGGGGGGAAGTTGAGTATGCCCATCCGTCAGAGTCAATCGCGCAGGGGGACAGACCAGTCCGAACTACAGACACCGTTACCCCTTGATCCTGCTCAAATTGACCCCAATCAGCTCCATAACTCAGTCCATAGCCCCGATAATGATTCTAAAGGCGACACTGCGGGCATGCATCAACCTGGATTGCAAGGTGGCAACCCCTCCCGTATGTTTCTCCGTACTATCAAGGTTTTGGAGCTGATAGTTTCTCGCACAGGTACGCATCTACCGGGGAACTACCCTAGAAACAATCTTGGCAATTCCAGTCAATCCCGTGCGTCCACCTTGTGTGGTCATTAGTATCTTCGAGTAAGCTGACTTGGAATCGACAGGGCTCGATTTACAAGACTCGGGAAGGAACACTTCTCAGCCGAGCCTTGGGACGACGAGTGACGGGAAACCCACGAAGAATCCCTCTGGGAAACGCCCCCCTGGTGTGAATACAGGCTTCATGGCTCCTCGTCAGTATTCAGGGAGACTCACCGCCCCCTTTTGACTCAATCTAATCTATCGGATGTTAGCCCACGAACCGCGAACCGGGACCAAGCCTCATGGCGAAGGAGTGGAAGGCTTGCGGGGGATGCCAGGTAGGTGACCTGATTTACTCAACCGAGCACTCCACAAACCCCATCGTCGATATTTCTTATTGTTCGCAGATATGGACACACTCCGTTCCCCAAAGGATCACGGGATATGGTACCGGTTAATTGGTATGTGTTGTACCCCTAACCTTCATCTACGCATTGATTGAAATGGCGACTACTTTGTAGGGATGCTGAGTTGTGTATCGGATAAAAGCATGCACAGCTAGGACACACTTGACATTTCATACCGACATCTCTAGATACCTGATAATCATTCCTCAATATCACGATACACGCTCTCCCCCACTTTACTACCTCCAATAGAAGGATAATCACCCGTAATTTTCCGTTGTCGCATCGGGACGTACGAGCAAGCAACACCTGACCCGACCTGAGGTAACGCGACTGCTCTGAGACATCAGTCCATACTATGACTTGCAACCATTATGATGACTGAATTGGCAAGAAGTGCATCAGAACATCCTGGCAGGTTTCATTTCGATAGTCCATTTTCCGGAGAATACGTCCCCAATTTGTTTTTTACGTTGGAAAACAGATACAAAACTGAGCCATGATGTACGTGTGAGAGTTGGCTGTTCCCAGTTACGTCCTTTCGCTCACTCTCGAATCTGAAACACCCCTGAACCGAACCGTACGGCTGACGTAGAGATCACTCGTTACTCCACCTTTGAGAGAAAATGCAATGACATCGTACACATTGATATGAGCACTAGAGTATTAAAAGTAACCGGAACAAAACGAAGATATCCGAACAATGCACGCGGCAGAATGGTGAATGATAAATGATAAACGACAGACCGACGCAGAGGACAGAAAGAACAGAGACTAAAGTCGATGGGAAGAAAGAAGACTAATAAGGGAGATGGAGTAACACAACATAGAACAAACAAAAAATACGACGTAAAGAACGTCTATGTAAGAAGCTTAAGCAGCTTATCGCTGTCCATCGACTTCTGGGCTATCCTAGTCCGTCGTTCCTCGTCCTTATCTAGTCCAGCGCCCTTCATCATGGTAGCCATAATCTGGAAAGCCTTGGGGGCGTCGATCGCAATGTCGTCCAGAAGCTCGGCAACTAGTAGGAATCCTTCCTCGAAAACAGAGATGGAACACAACTTCTTCTCGGCAGCTCTCGCAAACGCATCAGCGGCCAACTTCCCGTCGGCTTCCTTCGACTCGATGGCCTTGGAAATCATCTTGTCAACCAGTCGATGGTGATGCTCCGAAGGGAGTTTGGTGAAGTAAACCTCAGATTCGTCGATATTGCGAACCGAAAAGAATTCCTTGATGTCCTCGGCGATCTTCTTGTTTGCTTCAGCCTCGGACATTGCTGGGGGCGCGTCATCGTCGCCTTCGTCTTCCGAGTTATCTGCGGAGCCACCATTGATCTTGTTCTCTTCCTCGACGGGTTTCGATCGCGGGAGAAGCTGTAACTTCTTGCGCTGGGGCTCAGGGGCACCGCCCGCACCGAGGTCGACGCTTGTCCTCCTGCTCGACGGTCTGCTTGGTTTCGGACCAGTTTCGGGCATAGCCTCTCCATCTCGACCAAGCATCATGAACATATTCGAACTTGAATTAACCCTGGTAAGAGTAGAATCGCGCTTCGCAGCGTCCTTCTTGCCGGCCCAAACGCTGCTGGGACCCATGACGACAGGACCAGACTTGTTGATCTTGCCGAAATTCGAAAGATCTCCGGCCTTGGGTTGTGGCCGGGGAGTAGATCCACCTGCAACGGACCACCCATCGGCTTGTTGCTCCACGGCAGGTCCTCCCCCGCGATCTCCGCCCCGACGGGAGCCGCCACGGGACATAGTGAGGGTACGGTTCGCAGCTTCCTTCTCCGCCTGAGCCCTCTGCTTGGCCGCCTGCGTAGATCCAGTTAGGAGCGTTCAATTATAACGAAAGTGGAGTGGATTACCTCTTCGTGAACCTGGGCGATGGTGGTTGGAGCCGCAACTTGGTTTCTTGGGACCCACTTTCGTTCACGCAGCTCGATAAGATCCTGATTAAGAAAGTATGAGGAAATCATCAGTCGAACATGTACAATGAAACTTACCTGTAGCATGAATTGCATACGAGGTGCAACATTGCTGCTCTTCCCCAACTCCTTCATCCTCGTGAAGTAGATATCCATGTGGGCGCGAGCTTTGGGATTGTCGAGCAACTTTCCAACGGTCGTCAGCAATCGGCACAAACTCTCGATTTCCTCCTCCTCAGGATTATCGACATTGCCAAGGAGTTTCTTGATACATTCGTGCATGATACGCTCCGTCAACATCTGCAGCTTGTATAGTTCACCAATGAACTGAATTAAACCGAGACCTTGTCGCTTGGCCTTCTGCGCGGTGTAGTACTCATTCGAGTAGAGTTCAACTTCGCCGGACGCTTCTGCGGCCTTCTTGACGGCGGCATCTTCGGACGCCTTCGCGGCAGCAGCAGAAGCAGCAGCATCCTTCGCAGCCCATCCACGCTCGAAGTCCTCCTGACAACGGTTCAAAAGGTACTTTCGGAATAGTTGACCACCGGTGATGGGTTTTCCGTCCGCATTTCGGATACCGTCGTCCTGGACGTTGGGGCTGATTGTTTCCATCATTTTCCTGCAAAGTCGCGCATACATCTCCGACCACGCAGCCTCGTCGGTTGCCTTCTCGAAAACGAGCCTGATGACGTGGATAAGCGTCCGACCGTCTTTCTCTGCTTCGGACTTGTTGGCCCACTCGATGATTTGGTCGGAGATAGAGTCGAACTTCTCCATCGTAAGTTTGTTGAGGAGTGCTTTGACCTTCCGCTCAACGTTCTGTTCCTCGTCAGCAGGCGTCTTCCTTGTCCACCTGTTTGCCGAAAACTCCAGCGGAGCAACTGATTCGAAATTAGCAGCTTGGTCCTTGGCGGCTTGGTTATTGAACACATTCGCAGCGTGGACCTTGTTTGACTCGTTCCGTTCACCACCTCGCTTGCTCCTCGTGCGATTGCTGCCTGGACCGCCTTGGCTGGTCGTTCGGGTCATCTGGCCTGGCCGACCGAATGGCATACCTGAACCGGGGACGGTGCTGGACGTCGAACGTTGTGACATCGCAAACCTCTCTTCGCTCGTCATCTTGTTCGTCGGGGTCGAGAAGTTACCCATGGTGAATCCACCGGGGGTGCCAGACTTGAAACCGGACATTGAGGCCTGCCGAGACATCGGTGGGGGCATGGCAGCAGAGCTGGTCCTGTGGCGGCCAGAACCGCCGCGAGTCAGCGGGTAGTGTGGCTGGTCACCAACAGCTTCGAGACCAATGACATCCAGAGGAACATCTGGTTTCTCGGTGCAGACTGCCATGAATTGAAGGAGGAATTCTCGATCGTATCTGATAAAACACGTTAGTAAATGCCGAGGGGAGCCGTTACAATCGGGCTAACCTGAACTTTCCCTTCTTCGAATTCACGTTCAGCTCCGGTTTGGGGCTGGTGACTCCCTCGGGGTACGAGATATGGCCCAAATCTTCGATGATTCTTGCTGTTGCCAAGGCAGAAGGAGGAGCAGCAACTATGTTCTTCGTCGCACCAGAGAGGTCGAGGGGACCAGGGCGGGTCTTTGTGATGGAGGTGTCGATTTTGAGACCCTCCTTCCTTGAGATGACCTCCCTCACCTCCTTGGGGGGCTCTTCGGAAGTAGGGCTCTCAACAATCTCACCGTCTTCTGGCTTCTGCTCTTCAGCCAACTTGGCCACAACCCTCTTCTCCTCCTCTTTCATCCTCCGTTCCTCGGCTTCCTTAGCCAACTTCAGCTTTTCAGCTTCTGCAGCCTTCCTCTCTTCCTCTTCCTTCTCCTTGCGCCTCCTCTCTTCTTCTTCAGCCGCTTTCCTCGCCTCTTCTTCCTTCCTAATCCTTTCCTTTTCTTCCTCCTTCTTCCGGATGCGCTCCTTCTCAGCCTCCTCTTCCTCTTCCTTCCTCTTCCTCTCAGCCTCCTCCTTCTTGCGTTTCTCCTCTTCCTCGATTTTCTTCTCTTCCTCTTCCTTCCGTTTCTTTTCCTCCTCAGCAGCCTTCTTTTCCTCTTCAGCTTTCCTCGCCTTCTCCTCCTTCTCCTTCTCTTCTGCTAACCTCTTCTCTTTGGCCTCGACAGTTTCCATCCTCACCACGGATATCCTTTTCTGGTGGGTTGGGTGGATCAATGGAGCGTTATTTTCTACAATTGGTGAGGCAGGCGCATCCTTCCTCCTCCAAGCGTCAATATCGACCTCTCTCCCATCCTGGTTCTTGATCGTGATCCTCCTAGGGTAGAACGTGCTTGCACCGGTATTCAGACGACTAGTACCGCCCCCTCCTCCTCCGCCGGGGCCGGGCGGTGCGGTAGTGGTCGAGGGTGTTGGAGGGGGCGAAGAAACATTATTCGGGCTCGGATGTGAGTGAATATGCGAGGGGGAAGCAGGAGGTAGGGGACCTGGTGGGACGGGGGACGGTGTTCCTGGATGAAGTTGATTGGATGGGTTTCGCGGGGACAAGGGGAGAGGAGCTGGGTGCGGACCGGGTGTACCTTGGCCGGGGTGCGGAGGGGGTGGAATCTGTGGCATCCAAGGGGGAGGATACATGTACGCTGGGTCTGATGTCATATAAGGATACTGAATGACGAAATCAAGTAAATATTAGGAGTTCACTGTGCGCAGTCACGGGAAACCGGCTACTCACATAGTATCCGTAAGGTGCAGGGGGAGGGAAGCCAGCAGGGGGAGGTGGCCCAGGGTGGGTGGAATGGGGGGGAGCAGACAGTCTCGGACTCGACATGCCAGGGTGAATTCCAGAAGTGTTAGTGGTATTTGGTGTGGGCGGTGGTCTGTTGCCTACCCCAACACCCCCACTCGTCCCGTTCGCTAGATTCGTCTGCCGCGGGAATGCAGGTGATCGAGGTACCTGTGTAGGTGGACCATTACTTGGGGTTTGTTGGAAACCTGCTCTAGGGTTGAAAGTGGAAACGTTATTCTGGAAATTCTGAGAAGACGGTGGGGGACCCGATTGGGCGGTCGTGTTTGAAGCGGACGATGTTGTTGAAGAGGTGGAGGTGGAAAGGGAAGCAGATAGAGCGGGCGATGAAGGGTCTGAATTCGTTTGCGGTGTAATAGAAGGGGAGGAGGGAGGATTCTGGAAAAGTTTACGAATGTCGACCTTAGTAGGCTTTGGTGTGGGTGTAGATGAAGGAACGGGAACGTCAGGTTTCGATGTGGATGATTCCGACTTAGATAACGAAGGAGCGACAGGCTTTGTAGCGGTGGGAGAGATAATCGTAGGAGGGGGAGGGTTCGAGGTCGAACTCGACTGCTTCAGAGACGACGGACCGGCCTGTTGATTCCCAAAAGAAGGCAATGGCTTGCCGCTACCATTCACCGCTGGTACGGATCCAAACGATTTAACACCCTCAGCTTTGATGAGGGGCACATTGGCAGGAGATGAAGATATCGTCGCGGAATTGTCGTCTATTGACCCAAAAGTCACCGAATCTAGAGAAAGACAAGATATCAGACATCTGGAGAAAAAGAAACACTACAGAACTGGCGTCCCATGCCGTCCTGTCTACACGCGAGGGTAGGAGGTGCGGCTCCGCTTGGGCGCCAGATCATGGTGTCGGTCCTGAGTGAAACGAGGCATACTTTGTTTTGAGGTACCGACATTACCACGAGAAGGAATGTTAATCCCGTCCTTTATGGTGACACCTCTCTGGCCAAGGGCACTCGACCGTCTAGAATGAGTTTGCACGGGAGAGTTTGTTGCATTTTGTTGAAGAGGCAAAGCAGGCGACTGAGATCTTGTGGGGGACGCCGAAGTCGAAGTTACAGCAGGTGAAGTCGATGTTTGTGGAGGGCCTCTTGCCCAAGCTGACTTTTGCGGTAGCTGGGTCGAAATCTTTGGCGTAGATGTCGTTGAAGGTTTGCTCATTCTGGGATGAGAGAAATGGAAAAACCGTGGAGTTAGACATCCTAGTTATAGGAGAGGAGAGGAAGGAATGCACGGACGAGTTGTTGGGTGAAACTCTTCGGGTCGGTAATGCGATGTAAAATCGGGACTATCTATTCGCTCTTGTAGGTGGGTCTTGACAACGGACCTGCCTGCAGGGGTAGAATAGTCGAGCGGGCTTGAGCTGGATATATGCGCCACGACCGTTCACGGACGGAGAGAAAGGATTGGTGGAGAAAAAAAAAGAAGACGGAGGGGGTGTTGGCAGGGGAGAGACGGAGGGCGAAGGGGAGCGAAATTAGATGGGACCTCAACGCTAATCGTTGGAAAGCTTACCTAGCCTGGTAAAAGTCGTAAAGAGAAAGGGCAAACTTGTCGTCGGACGCGTCGAAGGCGATCCGAGATGTTTGGCGGGTTTTTGTCTGTGGCCTGTCTGATGGAACAGGTTAAGAGACAAGTTGGAGGAATCGGCAGTTTGTCATCCTCAAGCCACACACCCCTGCCGCGCGACTCATTGACACTCATCCAAAAAAAATCGCATAAATTCGGAATAAAATCTAAACTACATTATCTACTCTCCCTTGACATCCGACGACGACGGGCGGGGAGAGGGAGTAGGATTATCCTCGGTATACAGTCCATTCTCCTCGATATACGTCACTACTGGAGAGGGCAGCAAATATCTCACGGAAAGCCCTCTCTTCAAGAACAAGCGGACTTTGGTGGACGAGACGTCATTCTGAATGAGCTGAGGGATCATGTGGATGTTAGGTCTCCATCGTGCTAGACCATCCGTCGCCTGGTCCATGTCGGATCCCGCACGCTCAACAATGAAGCATCCGTACTTGCCGAGAATGTGATCCAACTAAAGAGCGAAAAGTGTGGCGGCGTTATTACGAAACCCGACACGAGGGGAGGAAGACCCACATCCGCTTGCGACCAAACGCCTGGTTCAGACATAGTAGCAATCAAGTCAGAGCCGGCAAGTAGGAGGATCTTGACGGGACGGATTTCTCCCTCCAAAGTTGCGACGCCTCCAAACTTGTCGTTGATCTCATGCTCGAAATGGTCGAGGACGACAGCGGTGCGTTGGTATGACTGGAAAGCCTCCCAAGGGTCGACCATCAACCACGAGGATGTCTGTTCAGCGGCTAGGTTACACATATTCACTCTACGAAACAGGTTTTACATCAACAAAAGGCGGGTGGGACGGAGTGAAGGAGCGATTCGACGTCATTACCTGTGTTTGGCACTCAGGAGACCAGGCTTCTTGTACATATCACTGACGGGACTAAGGTAACCTCCGACAATTTCGTAGTCGGTCTGCTGGCGAGCATAGTCTCTCGCCATCTCAAACATGCGGAGGTGCAGGTAGGTGATTGGACTGAAAGAACCGCAGGCTACGAGGACGAGTGGCTGCTTAGATGAGTCTCGCAAGACCCTTTGCAGGCGATGGATCGGGAACGAATAGCCCTCTGGGATGGTAAACCGCCTTGTCTGAGTTGTCATTTGGTAGCGGGAGGATATGTACTTCGATACAGGCGGATGCGGGGGGAAAGTAGGGGGCGGAAGGGAGGATGGGAGAAGTCAACGAGAGGCGTTAGTTGCAAAATGACTCCCTGCCAGGTCTATATCGGTGACGGTGGGCTGATCTAATCGCATGCACGAGTGACTCTCAACACAACAATCTCGACTACAAGCTATCCGATAGTGGTCGTGTGAGTTCACAATCATCTTGCATATCGTTCTAAGTAACAAGTTCTAAGTAGACGTGGTCCTTATGTATAGTGTCCCTCTTGTGACTTGCCCCCTTGGCCTTTAGCTTTACCAATCAACATCTTGATTGACTTGATCGCGACCTCCCGGGCGACGACGAGCTTTCGCAGTTTAGATAGATCATCGATAGAGTCATAATCCATCGATTTGTGAGTGGAGGGCTTCCCAGTGAGGGTTGTGAATTCTGAGCGAAGGTCGGCGAGAATGTCATCCAGCGAGGAGAGCATCGTTCTACAGTCCTTTAAATCCTCCTGCAGCTTGAAATGTTTGCAAACCTCCGCAGCGCAGGTCTCTATGTGGGTAAATCTGACTGGACCCAACATGATACCTCCAAACCTATAAATCGGATCAGATTGATCCACGCAGACTGGAGGGTGTGAACCTACCACCGACTGACGATGACGATGGCATCCATGACACCCGTCTGCTTCATGATATTAAGGACCCTTCCGCCTGCCCATTTTTCGCCATCGTCGTCGTACGCGGAGACGACCTCAAAATCGTCCTCGCCGCCCAAACCGGTCATACCTGGTTTGGGGGTCATAAACCGCCAAGCGGCGACCTCATGGGCAGGTGGGCGACTCGCATGGGTTCCGCGAACGTAAGCGATGGCACCCCCCACTTGAGATGCATCCTTCACAGAGACGATATGGGCCACAAACGCAGATTTTCGGTCTCGAATCTCTTGGGAAGTGAAGGAGATTGTTGGAGGAAAGGTAGCGGATTGAGAGGACACGAAACGATCTAGGCTCGATTGCATGACCTGAACGGAAACCGCCTACCGGTTAAGCGACCCCTTTGATCATGAACGTTGAACACGAGACGAATTCAGAATTTATCCCACCTCTACCCACCAGATTCTAGACGCTTGGCTCTCCGGGTCCCAGCTTAAGTTGACACTTTGCCGGTAAGCTGGAGATAGACGTGGCTCCCATCTCGGGGTATTCGACTGGTGCAGCTGAGATGACACCAGTGTACCTGTTCGGGTTCCTGTTCCGTTTATTCCGTCGCGAAGTACCTCAGTACAGGAACGAGAGAGAGAAAGAAAACAAAAAACAAAAAGAGGGACGAGGCAGGATTGGATCCGATCAGGCTGCCTTGTTGCCAGATCCCCCTTTGTATATCCCCCCCCAAAGTCCTCTCTCCCTCACTTGCCATTCCAACGTCCAACGACGGCCAAGAGCCTTTCCTCTCGTCTACTTATCGCTCCCTAATCCCCTCTTTTCTCGTCGCAACCATGGCCGAGATCCCAGACATCATCCTCAAAAACTCAGACCAAAGGTCCCTCTCCCCGAAGGCCGTCGCATTTCAGGTCGCTACCATGGCCGGAATTTCCGTATGTTGGCCACCTTCTTGGCCCACCTTCACAGTCTTCACACTTGTATTTTAGTTGGTCACTGTCCTCGCTTTCAATTTCCTACGACCAAACAATAAAGCAAGTTTGTCCTAGCATCATCCAACCAACACAGCTAAATATTCTACTCCCAAAGATCGTTTACGAACCCAAGGTCAAATACCATGTTGGCGACAAGGAGCCTCCAAAGATATCAGACTCTCTCTTCGGCTGGCTTCCACCACTCATACACACCAAGGAGCCAGAACTTCTAGAGAAGGTCGGCCCAGACGCAGTCACATACCTTCGATTTCTTAAAATGATCCGCTGGATGTTCACCGCCATCTCCATCCTCTGCTGTGGTATTCTAATCCCCATCAACATCTACTACAACATCAACGTGTCCAAGAAACCGTCTCAAAATATTCTCCTCCTGCTTACAATCCGAGATGTCCGTGGTGTCTGGCTCTGGGCTCATGTAGCGATGACTTATATCATCACCTTTGTCGTTTTCGCTTTCATCTACGTCCACTGGAATGCCATGGTCCGCATGCGTGGCGTCTGGTTCCGTTCTTCCGAGTACATGAATTCTTTCTACGCTCGAACACTCATGATTCGGGGTGTCCCAAAGAAGTTCCAGTCAGACGAGGGCATTCGAGCCATCTTCCAGTCTATGCAGATACCCTATCCAACCACTTCCGTCCACATCGGTCGTCGCGTCGGCAATCTACCGGATCTGATCGAAAGGCACAACGACACCGTTGGAGAACTCGAGCACGTTCTCGTTGCCTATCTCAAGGATGGGAAACTCGGTAGGAAACGCCCTACCGTCCGCCTTGGTGGAGGTTGTGGTGGTAAGAAGGTCGATGCCATCGATTACTACACGTCTGTGTCTATCCCTGGTTTCCAATGTGCACCATCTGTTAACGCTCTGCTCATCTTATCATCTAGGAAGAAGCTTCAAGTCACCGAGAAAGCGGTCGAGGATTGTCGTCGCCAGATCGACGATCGTAAACCTGAGAATTACGGTTTTGCTTCTATGGGCGCCGTCCCCTACGCCCATATCGTCGCCAACATGCTCAAGGATAAGAAGTCCAAGGGCACTGACGTCATGCTGGCACCCAATCCCAAGGACATCGTGAGTCGGTCACGTCTTTATCGCTCCACATCCCGTTGACATCTTCGAAGATATGGAGCAATCTGAACTTGAGCGCCAGTGAGCTTGCCGGAAAGAAGACTATGGGTTGGGTGTACCTCATTCTCGTCGCGTCCTTCAATACCATCCCGCTGTTTATTCTCTCCATCTTTGCTAACCTGTCATCTGTGAGTACTTCGTACCGTCAATAACAAGCTCGTTCTCACTGTGATCAATCCCTCTAGCTGACCTCCGTCGTTCACTTCTTGGACGAATGGAATACAGCGTCCCCAAAGACTTTCACTTATGTATCCGGTGTCTTACCTCCCGCTGTCTCTGCTTTGTTCGGATACCTTTTGCCCCACGTCTTCCGGTGGCTCTCTAAGTACCAGGGTGCCACAACTCACTCGCGTCTGGATCGTGCCGTTATCGCACGCTATTATGGATTCCTCGTCATCTCCCAATTGATCATCTTCACGCTGATCGGTGTCATCTTCAGTATGTATTCTGTTAACTTTCCCTCTCACGTGCTAACTTCGTTCGTTGTCCAGTCAGCATCAAGAATATCGTTGAAGCAGTCGGGAAGAAGTCTGCCAAGGACATTTTCAACTCTCTCAACACACTTCCAAAGACGATCAATGCTGCATACATCGACCAGTCGCCCTACTGGCTTACCTACTTCCCCTTCCGAGGCTTCTTGGCCATTTTTGACCTCGCCCAGATCGTCAACTTGATTTGGATCACTGTCAAGAAGAACCTCTTCGGTAGGACGCCCCGCGAAATTCGCGATTGGACTCAGCCTCCCGAGTTTGAATATGCGATCTACTATTCCAACATCTTGTTCATGTCTACCGTCGCGATGGTGTTCGCTCCTCTTGCGCCTCTCGTCGCTGTTGCCGGTGCAGTTGTGTTCTGGGTCAGTTCGTGGGTGTACAAGTACCAACTCATGTTCGTATACGTCTCTCGGGTCGAGACCGGCGGTCGGTTGTGGAACGTCGTTATCAACCGTCTGTTGGCTGGAATTATCCTAATGCAGGCCCTGATGTGTCTCACGATTGGCCTCCAACTCGGATTCCGGACGTTCTACTGGGTTGCTACCCTTCCACCGATCGTTCTCGTTTTGGTCTTCAAGGCTTTCATCGACCGCAGGTTCTTGGACGAGTTCAAGTATCACATTCCATCACAAGATGAGCTCGCGCAAGCCAAGGTTCACTCTCAACGATCCGATAACAACAGAAACAGGCTTGAGAAACGTTTCGGTCACCCGGCGCTGAACTCGGAACTCTTCACTCCCATGGTTCACGCTAACATGGCGCATCTATTACCTCAGGTTTACAACGGAAAGATCGAGAGCGATAAGACGCGACTGGGAGAGTACGGTGGTCAGAAGGTCGAAGCCCGATTCGTTCAAGGCATCAGGATCGCCGCCATCGATCAACACGATCTCGAATACGACCCGGTCTTGTATCAACGAGACCGCGGTGAAGACAACTGGGACAACCAATCCATCTCTTCGGCGAATCTCCTTTCGGAAAGGGGAGCCTCGCCTGCTCCAACGGTAGTTGGCATCAGACAGTCGCACTTGGATAAATATCTCAACATAGGGCAACCTTCGGAATACGAGATGAGCAAGTTGGGACCTACGGAATCGGATAAGCTTCCGTTGTTGGACCCGAACCTCAACGTGTCCATGTACGACCAGAGACTGAACGTTTCGAACCCTTCATTCCTTCCTTCACCCGTCGGTACTCCCTACATGCCGTATAACCAGTACCCACAATACCCAGACATGTCTAGGGAGACGCCGTACAGGGAGGCCCCCACTCATAGACTGGGGCAGATATCCAGGGGCCCCTCGGCATACACGCACCCTGACGAACCTGCTCGGTCAACGACGCCGGGGTACCCACCAATGTCGAGACGGGTCTCGGACCACGATGGATCGTGGGGGCCTCAACAACCACAGTTCTTCGACCCCAATCAACAGGGTCGGGGACAGCCTAGTTCTGAGCAGAATATGGCCGGGCGTGGGGCTTGGCGAGGATAATTGAATCGCTAGACGATCTCAGTGCTTTCCCCTCTTTCTTTCCCTTTATCCTGTTTCTCCAAGGACTTGGTTTTGATTATCTTTGTGATCACCGCATTGTTCTTCCTTCTTCCGTGAAGACGATGGGCGATGCAGAGGTGCGCAAAGTTACTCACGGAACTCTATCCAGCACTTCGCTTGTTTATTTATACTTTACTCTGCACATCCCTCCACACTGGTTGTCAAATATGCCTTCTAACCCTGTCCCAGTAACGAACTTTAATCCCATGACATATGCTACCACACCAAACTTTCTGAGTGGGTGACTGTCCACAACACTGGCAATATATCAGTTCCAGTAGGGTTCCATTGGCCAAGGTTTATTCCTCAACTAGAGTCTGAGGGCTCCCACATTGTGTATGCTAATGAGATCAAAAGATCCAGTGTCAAGATGACACCCACACGCGGTAAGGTCAAAGTAGATGGGGTTGCAGCCCTTTCCGACCCCCGTAGTTTGGAAGGTTGGCCTATTTTCGAGTGAAAGGGCCATAGCACTGTGATTCCAGATGTGCTGTTTGGAGGCAATATCTACGGGTCAATGCAGCGGAAGGGGCCTTGATAGTTCCTTGGAAAGTCCACATACACTGTGGGAACTGGCGTCACTTATGGTAAGTACCCAATGTGTACTCGTCATTGCCCACGGTACTTCCCGGGAAAAACGGACACATGATTTTGTTGGCACTGGTGGAGTACTGAACACCCCTGGGTACTGATTAGTCCAGTTTCGTCACATGAATCAGCATGATATCAGTGTCCCGTGAGGGTACTTTTTGTCAGTAGCCTCGCTTCCCACAGTGATATATCCATCTGGATTCGTGTGTACATGGTGTAGCCTTACAGATCCACAGTCACTCAGTGTTTCCAGACCGGCGGGATATATAATTGGGTAGACCGTTTTATGGAGGGAGAGTCACCCAGCGTGCAAGTGCGCGTTTGAGTAACCTATCCGGTATATATATATATATATATGATAATAAACACCTGCCTTAGGAAAGAAAAAGAAAACTAAACGATACAAACGAGAGGATACACAGAGCAGACATAGAGTAAGAACAACGGAGAGCAGAAGCTGAGAAAGGACTTCACTCTGCGTCCATGTCGCTTGAGTCCAACGCAAGGTCAACCTGTTCTTCGAACAAGCGCATATCGAATGCCCGTTTGAACGGCGCACACTGTTTTCCAGAAACAGCGAAAACGATCCGCTCAAAGACATCCTTGAACCTTGCACCTTCACAAGCGACGAGTTCGGCCCAGAGTGATGCAACCACGTCGACAGAATTCTGACTGGTGCATCCGCAACCAAAAGCACCGAGAACGATGGCGCGATCGCCCCTTTGTTCGAAAACTCTAAGACAACGAGCCATCCGATCCCTCATAAGGCTGCGGATTTCCGCGTCGACGATCGCTCGCTCCTGGGGTAGAGTAAAGCGTTTCTTGCGGACGACGGAAGCGCTGACGGGGACGGCTGACAAGACGTTGATAACGTATGGAGAAATGAACTTCCCCTGCACTTCCCTCATTCGAGTTGAAGGTGATCTGTTATCCACGAGGTTAGCGTCCGGGTCAGCCGATATTATGAGTTCGAATTCGTCATCCTCTGCATCTGCTCCTTCTCCTTTGGTGAGTTCTCCCTCCACGTCGTCCTTCCTAAACACAGCAACGCCGGGCGCATATAGCATGGAATTATCGTGTATTCCGCTTCCTTCCGATCGCTTCCAGGATTCCCTGTGTTGCTCATAGAACGAACGAGCAGCCTGAGAGTCTAGCAGGTTGGTAACCAACGAGCTGGACCTGAGGAGGGCATCCGTGTGATCGTCAAATCCCTGAAGCTTTCCACCTTTCGATTTGTGTGAAACGGAGCACAAAAGGCCAATCTTGGTTGTCGATGGACCGAATCGTGAGCTCGGCGTGACGAGATCGGGGAAGGAGTTGTTGAGGACGTGAGCGGCGGCAAGAGTGGATGAGGAAGCAAACTCGATTTGGGTTTGGCGGGGTGAAGGGGAGGCAGGAGGATTGCGATCTGGGATCGGGTCGGGGGAGTGGGGGTAAAATGTAGTAAGTTGTTTGGAAAGTTCGATCTGGGCTCCGATATCATGGGTAACGTGCGAGAAAGGCCACTCGTTTGGAACAGATGAAAGAGAGGTAGAAGACGAAGGGAGGTCCTCTACATACTGACCACCTCCACGAGCGATCCTCTCTGTATCCGACGCGATCTTGGAACGGTTTTGGTGAAGTACTGCTAGATTGTGGATGTTTTCCCAACGCTTAGCGGCTACCAACTTCCGCTTCTTCCTGATGAGACTCTGCTTCTTCTGCTGTTTAAGAGAGATTGATGAAGCGCCAGAAGCATGGCGTTTCATACCAGTTGCTGCGGGGGTCACAGAGCGACTCCTGGCAAAACGGCGACGGTCTTGTTGTCTGTTGTTGAGCTTTGAATTCATTGCGGTAAAGATGAGATAGAGAGTAAGAGCGGAGAGCGGAGGCTTAATCGAAATGATTGTCTTGCGTAAAGAGGCCACTTTCCTAATCAAGCCATATACAGCCTCGAATTCGGACTCCGAACACAAGATTCCCACGGATGGTAACAGGGGTCACATGACCGCCAATATCCACGTGTCCGTCGTAGACATCCGGGGGTGAAGCTTGAAGTCCCAGAGTTGCTCCCGGGATGGGAAAAATACGGTTCACTACGTTCCTCGCAAAATGTAGGGGGAGGGAAGTGACACTACTAGGAAATTTCTACAGCTTGATTGGCCGATGACTGTCTGCCATCGCATGGATCAAATTGCACTTTAAGTGGAGCCAGACCTTGCGGTGAACAATCCCAGCCAAAACCTCCGTAACCGTATGTTTGCTCGGCTGGGAGTTATGTATTCCCCGACTGGCACTTTACATGAGCCTCATTGGCTGCATCCAGCCCGACCAGCACTCTGGATATTCCTGTGTCTGCAGAAGGCTGTGGGTCCGTGGAGTCCCGCACACATATCGGTTGCACCTTTTCATCTTATCGTAATTCCAGGGTCTAATGAGCCACTGGAAAGGCATCCGCAGGTCTAACACCATCACTGCCAGGGACGCGAACCAAGTGCTGCCCTGGGCCTTGCTTGGAATTCCTGGGGCATCTCGGCTATTTTCCCTTTGTGCGCGATACTTGAAGCTTGAAGCTTGAAGCGTCGGTGTCCTTTGGCTCTGTTCCGCATTCACACTTGCTTACCGACTCAGGTGCCTCCTGGCGGTCTGAATCCCGAATCATGACCCTGTGAACTCGCGAAGTGAACCGCCGAGTAATCGGGTCTGTTTACGTCTCGGTTAACTGTCGGCCCACCCACGCGGGTTTTGCCCCAGGATGGCATCAGCAAAATCGCCAAGCGCCCACTCGGGTACCGTCGTGTACCGGCGCGTACTACCGGGTACATAGATTCGAGAGGGGGGGGCTTCAAATTTCAGATGAAGGTACCCGAAATGATGGTACGCGAGCCGGGTACCCTCGGGAACCTCCGCGTACTGTTGCGTACCGTCGCATACTGGCTGACGATTTTGCTGATGAGGTCCCCGCTTGTTCACACGTCCATGATTTGCCGATTACGTCCACTATCACATAGTAAGCGAGGTTATCCTTGGGATGCGCTGGAATGTGTGAAGGGTATCCTGCCGATTGCACTGAGGGCATTCGTCACTGTCCACCGGCTGATCTAGTCAGTTGTCATGTCTATTTTTTAATCCCAACTCAGGAATAGTTTGACGAAAATCAACTCAGGGTCAGGATTGTTTGCACTCCGGCCACAATCTTACGTCCTATCCTCAGGACATCAGTTTCGAATGGTGGTGTAGAGCGACGAATCCCGATGTTTTTGGTCGGTAGATCCAAGCGAGGCTGCCGATCGTACTTACTTTCAAGCGACATTATCGCAAATCAAATTTACGGAATCTTCAGGCAGGTCAGCAACTCAGTGAGGATACAAACACGAATTGGCTGCAGAGGTTGAATAGAAGGCGTGATATTAACATGGAGGCTTGTCAATAGAGCTATGACCTACACCACATGGAAAGCAGTGATGCCGAGGAAGAAGTCGCCACAAGAACGGGTACAGCTAACGGATACATGATTTACACACTATATCGCATGAAAAATTGAGACGGTAGATAAATTTACGAGAAGATGCCGTCGAATATACCGAAAGCTGCGTCCAATGGTGTGAAAAACCAACAAACCGGACGATTGGCTCTAGATCACATTTGATTTTGATAGTTGGGAGCGGAGGATACCCTCACGGACGCCGAAAAGTATCGCGCTTGTCGCATCGGTGTCCTGCCGCGAAAGGTTGAAAATTAGCAGAAGAAATGAGGAGTCCGGTAGACACACAATAACTGATGTTTCGTGCCAAAAGAACGATCGAGACTTGGGTGATAGCTTTTTCTGTGCATGTTGAATGAGAAAACTCCCAACCGGGCACGGACACACGCACATGATACGCCTTGAATTTGTCCCTGAAGTCTGTGGCAAAACGAGTTGACTGACGGACTTGGTGCAGGGCAGAAAGAACATACACTTCACAACGGAGGGCACATCATTCGGTAGGTCACCGTAGCTAGTCACGTAGTCCCTCACCCGTAGCCCACTCCCGAGCGCAGTTGCGAGGACATCCATCTTGTTCATAAAGAGGATGATAGTTGCGTGTTCGAGTAGCCTGTTGGAGCAGATGGCTTTCCAAATAATTATCGAGTCTTCGATCCGGTTTACGGTCGGGTCCTCTTCAAGGGTGAGGTTGAAGGTGAGTGGGGCGAGAAATATTATCGCTTGTACTGGAGGGATTAGATATGAGTTAACGGGGGACAAGCAAAGATCAACGCAATGCAAAATGCCAAGTTCGCCAATGCGTTGGAGGGAAAAGGGGGGGTTGTACACCAACAAACGGCGCCACACCTTGCCTTGACACAGTGTGGGCCACTTGAGAACACAAAAACTCCGAACTAGAGGGACATCAATACTCACCATCGTCAAAAAATGACGCCCATTGGGATCGCTAGATTAAGGAGCCACAAACCCGTTTCGTCAGCACAACGAACCTGGATTTGATCCTCCCGGGGAGGATCTTAAGAAGGATCCGGGGAGATGGGCGTATGGCAGAAGTAAACTTAAGCGGAAGTAATTGAACTCACTAAACTGCGGCTTCCTCCAACATCGTAGATATACCAATCTCCATCGCCTTCGGGAGCTTGTGGTAGGTTAGCGGACGAAAATCTGGTAGCGATGAATGAGTACAGACCATTCTCCATGACAAAGTGGTATTCCTCGACTCCGACGGTTTTCAGTCTGGCCTTCATGATATCCTCTGCAGATGGTAACAAAGAAGGGAAAGTTCGTCAGTCTAATGTAGGCGGATGATGATTCAAACCATCAAAATCAACTAACGATCAGACGGCTCGTAATTCTGAACAGCGATCCGTTGGACGTCATCTAGGAAACTTGGGGGGACGAACCGAGACCGTGGATTCGGTACAGTGGAGAAGTAGACGAAAAGTTTGCATTCGCAAGATGTAGATTAGATTTCGAACTTGAACGAAGGGAAAAGGCACGTACAAACCGGGCATATCCCGGATATTACACCTCCGTCTCTTGAGGACTCTGTGGACGACTGGATCGCTCCAAAGTGCGATAATATCCTCTTTGAAGGTGACAAGAATGCGAGTGCCTTCCTCTTGGGGAAGAGAGCCTTGTGAAGACCCGGGACGTAGGGGCTTTTGCTCCTTCTCCCTGGGAAGCCTGGTTAGATAGGATTTCCAATTAGTACCTCCGCGGACGGATATCTCTCTGGGGTCCGGTGGATGGGGGAAGAGTTTCTTGTTCAAATTTTCTTCCATCGAGATGAGTGGAGAGAGACGCATTCGGAGCCGCCGATGTGCGTCTGTCAGGATGGGTTCTCTGTCCTCCTTATCACCTGTCTCCTGGTTATTTGGGGCGAGAAGGGGGCCAGTTGTGGAACCGTTCTGACGTGAGAAGCCAGGAATGGGAGATGTCGGCTTTACGGGGCCGATAGCTTCCCAATCATCCTGAATGGCCTGAAGAATTGTGCGCACAGACCTAGGAACGGCGTAAGAATTAGACAGAGAGCAAGTGTGTAGGTGGGTGAATCACTTGATGAGATTGAGCTGAATGATCAATCTCCAGGCTGCCCTCTCTTTTTTGAATTGAGAGGGACAGAAGGAGAGCTGGAAGTCTGGCCGGTCGTGGAAATCATGAGAAGGAGAGGCAGCAGAGAGTATGTGGGCGCTCACTCTTGAGGGTCGTACTCTTGCCGGATTCGGCTTGACCTTTGGACACGATGAATGGGCGTGAGGTACGTGGTGAGCATGATAAGCTTACCAAGTAGAAGGACCTTTATCGCCTTCTTGCGCTTCTCGAGGAGTTTCTTGGTCTCCTGTAGACTCTCGTCTATCTCTCGAGAAACTCTGGCCGCCTCTGACTGCTCGTGGACACGTTTCGCGCGTTCGTCGTCGGTCTCTCCTGACGGGGGCATGAGGGCCGCGGCGAAGGGGTCATTGGCCCAGCGGGGCTTAGAGACGGCCTTCATCAGGGGAGGAGGGGAACTCGCTGGAGAAGGAAGGAAGGGAGAAGGGAGGGTGTTTTTAGCCGTTGAACATCCTTAAAGCCTGTTACTGTTCCATCCTCACACCCTCTCTCTCCCTCCTGCCAACGCTAGCTAGCTCAGACGCCTATCCCTGGCGTACCTCCTCCCATCAGTCAAATTCAGATTTTTCATTTTTATTAAATTTATTTTCTCAGTTTTTCTGGCCGCTAGCCTCGACACAGACGCCCGACATTGCGCAACTCATCTCCTCGTAATCCTTGCCGTCGTTGACACCTAACTACACTTTCCCTCGTATCTCATCCCTCGGATCTCAAGATTTCACCCCCCCAAACATGAAAGCCACCATTCAAGACTTTCCCACTGAACTCGTCATCCAAATCCTGACTCATCTCGACCATATCCACGTTCTCAGATGCGCAGCTGTATGCTCTTTTCTCGTTTTCTGATTCACGCCAAAAACTCATCTCAACGCTCATATAGGTTTGCAAATCCTTTAACGCTATCATACGGGGTTCCCACAAACTCCATTACAAGATCGAACTTGCTTTCGACGGGCTTATAGACCTCCCCCGATCGACACCCCCTCCTACCTATGAGAAGCTTCAGCTTCTTCTCAGTCGACGCAATGCCTGGCGCACACTTGACTGGAAGCACAGGTTCCGCGTTCCCATGTCCGGCTCTTGCCGCGCGTATGAACTTGTATCTGGTGTTTTTGCCAAATCCATAGGCACAAACGCAGGCCATGGCTCTCGCCACTTCATCATGTCAAGTCTTCCTTCTAGGAAGCATCCCACATCCCACTTCACTGTACGGGAGGACGTTGGCGTATCCAGCAAGGATTTTGTTATTGACCCTACCCAAGACGTAATCGGTTATGTTTCAGAGTTTGTCCCTTCCCCACCCAAGGACTTCTCTCCCGTCTGACCTCCCGTTTCTCAGAAATGGCCTTTTCCCTCAGAGCCAAATCCAAATTCATATCATGACCATTTCATCTCACAAGCCCCACCCTGAGGCCGCCAACCCCGTGATAACCCATACGTGCGGCCTCCCCTTCGTGATGACAAACTCATTCATCGCCATAGCGGAAGACGTCCTTGCCATCTTCTTCTGGATTGAAAACCCTGGTCTTATTATCTGGAACTGGAAGTCAGGAGAACTACTTGTCGTGAGCTCCATTGGAATATTATCTGAATTTATGCGTGTTGACATCCTCCAAAGTACGTAACAGACCATGGTCGCCTCCCTCCAGGCATATGGGACTTTTCATTCATTTCCAATCGCGCATTCATCCTTACAAGTCGAGATGTCGGCGGCTCAATCGAGATATACTCTTTCCGGGACCCACCAACTGAACCCGTATTAACTCACGTCGCCTCCCTGCGCTTGCCCGCTCTTCGGCCAACGATTACCCCAGCTCTGTTTTCCACCCACTCGGGACCGTTCACAACCTACGATTCACCCTCGGCAAACTATGAGGTACTGAAGGAGAAACCGTTCGCCATTTCAAAGCACTCGAGAATTCATGCTATGTGTGTTCAGTATCATATCGCTGGTGGAACCTTAGACAGGAGATTCCGTTTCTTCTTCTTTGTCAAGAATGACTTTTTTCTGAAACTTGTCGACCACCACGAGAACTGCGCAACGCAGCGTGCAAACTCCCCAAGGATACTGATTTGGGAGGAATGGGGTGTTGACAACACCAGGTTTATGGCGTACGGCATGCAGCCGAGGTGGTTGAGGTTAGCACCCCGTTTCATGTCTCCACAGACTTTTTTGTATCTCCTTGGTTTCGACTCTCTTAGCGCGCAAACTCCTGCTAACCAAACGTGGTTCCTTTTCCCTGCGGTAGGTATGTTCACGGGCTAAAGGTCGTATGTCCACCGTATCCGTCCGATCAGAACAAGTGGGCATGCGTTTTGGAAGTGTTTGACTTCAACGTTCACCCCAACAAATTGCCTGAAGCTGACAACACTGCCCGGAATACCAATCTGGCCCAAGCATCAAGCGGTAGAGTGAACAAAGACACAGGGGCGGATATGAACCATGGGCGGATTAATGATTCGCATTTCGAGATGCTGAGCTCATCTCCCCCGTCCTCGTCTTCTCCCTCGCTTCGACCCTCTACCCCTAGCCCGAGTTCAACCATTGCCCACGAAGTCTCCTATACTGTTCATACGGAACCCTCCAAAGTATCTGCTTCAGGTGTCTTCGTCAACGACGTCATCTCTAAACTCCCATATACCCACGCTGTGAGGAAGGATCTATGTGCGGTGTACTCAGGGTTCATGATCGATGACGAACGGATCATCGGACTCAAGGTGGGTTTTTTTCCTGTTTGACGTACGCTTTGTTGGGTGACCGTTTGTTATATTTATAGGCTTCGCCGGATGGAGAGATGGGGGATATAGACGTTTTCGTATTTTGAACTTTGATTGCCCTTCCCAGATGTTCCCGGCTCTGCGCTGTTGGGCGTGCCAATCTACAGTCCTCGCCACGGTGTCGTGTTGGGAAGAGAGTGCAAACCCGAGAGTAACGGGTGTTCCGCATGCATATGTCCAATAGATTTTGATACCACTTGTCAGCATCGATGAAAGGACATCTCTATCGGACTCCGAGCAACTGAAGCGCGCCCGACTCCAATGTCTCATGGGTCTGACACCTGCCCATGGTGTCCAAGGTTCCTCAGCGGGGAACCCGGCAATAGACAGGAGATTGTGAGGTTCACGAGGGTATTCACATCTAACCATCCCAAGAGACCGTCCCAGATGAGGGTTTTTCCCGAATTTCCTTGGTCACAAGGGCACGCGCAAAGCTTATTTAACTCCGAAGCACGTCGCGAATCAAAAGGGGAAGAGTCCGCCAGGTCAGTCGGACGAAAATAGACAGGGTTCCGTGATCTTGCTGTATCCTTGGATACGCCAATATTGCCCCCAGAAGTCTTGCATGAAACGATGTTGAGACGCGCTTGGAGGAAACAACCAGTGGCAGCTTTGATCGACATTTTGATGTGGTTCGGCCGGAAACCGAGACATGCTAAGCAGATTCAAAAAAATAAAAAAACGGGCACGAGGAAACTGCTCAAGCGCTCAGGCCCAGACTCGAAGGGGAACCCTCATGCCATTTCACCCCCTTGTTTTTATACCTCCTGAAAGTTCTGCCAGTTGGTAAGACGAGTAGAGTTTGTTACAGGCGATGACCGGTGACCAGCAACACACAACCGACGATGGATATCGTGCTACTGACTTGGACTGAGTGTGTATGAGCACAGTCGTTCCGGAAAACCTTGTCCTCAACTTTTTTTTTTCGCTGACGTCGACAGGTACTACCAATGGAAGGAATGTCAAAACTGTAAGGCACCCGCAGCTGCCTGTATTTTCCTCCGATCTCCCTTCAGTTGTAGTAAATACTAAATAGTGCGGACGTACGCGTCGCATGCTATTCTGTGTGTAGTTGGAAGTACAGGCCCTTTGGAGAGAAATTTGATTTTCGTGCTGTCTCGCCCCCCCCTCACCGATGATGCATCGTAAGATTAGCGAAGATCTCGAGAATTGTGCAATCATCCTGTATTACCAGGGTCTCATCCCAGACGACATATCTAAGTTACTTGGGATCTCCAATCGAGGCCTATCTAGGCGGGGAAGTAACCATGCAGCATTCGGAATCGTCATCCCCCTCCCACATACTGATCCAGTCGTTCACAAATCCTCTACCGCGTCTCGGAAGCAAGCCGAGATCGGGCGCCAGCTTCTCGTGACCCAAAACCCATGTTACAAGTCCGACGCCAACCTTGAAGATCAAAGGGGTCAAAAGAGTGAACGAGAACCCATTCCACTGGGGTTGGGGGACGCGATAGAACATTCAATCCCACAAGGGACAATTCATGTCCGCATGAAGTAAACAGTTGTCGCCTGGGGTCAAGGCCGCCATCGTGGTTCGGGTATATTCCGAAAAGAACTGATACAAAGATCCACGTACGTCGAGCGTAAACGAGGAACGATCTCAACGTCCCACAACAGGGGGTCCGTGAGCCCTCTCAGTGACAGAAGATAGAGAATCCTCGTATTGGTGTTCCACAGATGGAACCCACGGATCGAATGGCAAACCCGCAGCCCTCCATGCAAGAAAGCCCCCAACAACATCCGTTGCGCTCCTCAACCCAATCAAATGCAGCGACCGAGCAGCAAGACTGGACGCATTCCCATCATGGCTCACCAAGATCACCCTCACATCGAACCTATCCACTACCGCACTCGGACCCAACCTTCCGCGGCTACGGGGATCAAGTTTCCACTCTAGCTCGTTCCGGTCAATGATGATAGACCCAGGGATGGTCCCAAACTCGCGTCGTTGATTTTCGGATCGGATGTCGATTAGGAATATTGGTGGAGCCATTTCGTCCGCATGGGTCACCTCTCCGAATGCCTCGTCTGGAGTCATCCTCTCCAGCTTGGCCCTCGTATGCGAGAGAAGTTGTGAGACAGACATGGAACCAGGAGGAGGGACGAGGGGTTCCATGAGATTACCCACGGATTTCTTGACGACGTCTCTGAGCGCAAGTTCGTCATAGGATGAACCACCCAGCCCGTAAACGCCAACCTCCCAGAGAAGCGCTTGCTCGGGTGTGATCGTGGTTTGCTCCACTATTGGCATTGATATAGACCTCGGCGTGGTACTCATCGTAGGGATAACGCCTGTATTTCCGGGGATGACGGCAGCGGTGGGGTGAAGATATTCCTGTCCTTGCACCCGGACATCGTAATCGGTGTTCTCCACGGTCCTCCCCAGGAACTTGGATCTCGTAAGCAGAATCGCCCGGTGGACGAATACCGGGGAGGATCCAACGATAACTAACTTGGTTGGCGGTGAGTTTCTTCTTCTTGACCCAGAACCAGTCATAAAGCTCTGACTCGGGACACTGTAGCTATAATGGCTCTGACTGTGCCCGCTCCTGGTCGTGCCCCGATTGGAACTTGAGGGAGCACTACTGGATGTTGTGACGGCGAAGAGGAATCCGCCTTGTCCTTGGCTCCCAGGGGATGTGGCAATCGTAGGAGATGGTATGTAACCGGTATTTAGTAAAGCGCGGATGTCACCCGCGACAATACGCAAGAATTGATCATCCCGAGACTTATTGAGGGTAAAGACGACACCGACTTTTGACCCATCCACAAGCTCTGCTTTCCTGACCGCCCGAGCGGCAATGCTGCGGGAAACTTGGAGACGGACGTCCTCGATAGTCCTCTGTGGAGGCTGATCCCTTGTTGGAGAGTGGTTGTCTTGGTGGCGTGGTGAATGAGGGGAGGAAGGGGAAGATGGGGAACCAGGCTCGACATGGCGGTAAGCCTCTTGGTAGTGATAGGAAGTCTGATAGTCATGGGTCGATGCAGGTCTAGGAGAATGGATAGTTGAAGGTGATTGTGCAAGCTCTGTTTGGTCTTCAAGTTGGCGGTGATGGTATGGACCATAAGAACGAGTCGACCCTGTCTCGGAACGGAAAGTGGACGGCGAAAAAGGGCCGCGTTCCTCAAGTCGAGTATAGACGCGGTGTACGCGCGCCACTGAGGGCGGGCGAGCTGTAGACGGTGTGCTAGGTTCTGCGTACCCCTCGGGGTATACAGCCTCAGTTGAGTGGGAGGGAGAAGGCGGCGAGCGGGGTCGAGGGGTAGACTGTGATAGTGGCCCACTAGCCTCCGCCTCTAGGTACTGCCCGGGGATGACTGGAGGAAGGTTCCGAACATCGGGCTGTATCTGATTGAGAGAGAGGGCGAGTTTCTGAAACTGCAGCTGGTCATTGTCTATGATATTCTGGACTGGACTCTTTGGCCATTGCTGCTGGTCGTCGGTCGGAGGGTGGGGTGCTGTGGGTGTGGGGAAAGCTGTGTTTATGGCGGAGAGGACATTGGTGAGATTCCTGACGACCTGGGAGGCAGAGGTGAAGTTTGAGACCTCTGAGCCCTGTCCTCCCCCTGCAGGAGGACTGTGGGATCGAGTGGAGGATGCAGACATTCGCTTAACTTTCTTCAATCGAATCGACATTTTTCGTTTGCCAACTCTCTGGCCGTGTCGACGTGTCTGAAGCTGAAGAATCGCTGAGCACGCGCTTTATTGCCCAGTATTCCGTCGACACGCCCCTTCATACAACTCTCTTGTCATTCGCGGTCTTATCGCTCACATCATGATCTCTTTAGCGACGGCGCATATTTACTGTAACTGTGCATTAGGTACACTCAATCCCATGACAGACTCCGCCACCCGGTCCACTTATCTTTCTCAATGCTCACCCGGGATCGTGGCCGCCTTATCTTTCTATCAACGGTTATATACTTTCCGTTGATGGCGAACCAGACCGGCAAACCTGCAGGGTCTCCCGCTCCTCTTCTCCCGGAATCACTCACTTGCCCGTCGTAGTCATGTCCCCGAGCCCTACCAAGGATGACGAGAAAGGCGTTGCGGTCGCCGCTGATGAGGTCGAACTCGCCAGAATGGGCTATAAGCAGGAGCTCAAGTCGGTCTACGTCTCTGTGGTGTTGTATCGTGGGCTAACATTTTTCCTTCCTCGCAGACGAGACCTCAGTCTTGCGCAGGTACTATAGGGTCAAGTTCCCGTAGGAGCTCGTTTTTCATGACGCACTCTTTAGAACTTCGGTGTCTCGTTCTCTATTATCAGCATCATGACTGGTATACCTTCGCTGTTCCTCTACGGTTTGGTGCGTTTCACGCGTGTTTCTAGTCGTCTGAAACTCGTTGATGTCTCCTCCAGAATACCGGAGGTCCGGTGGTTATGGTTTGGGGTTTTGCAGTCGTCGCCTGTGCGTGAAAATTAACTCCCCCCCCCCGTTCGTAACGAGGCTCTAACTCGCGACCAAGTTTTCACTATGACCGTTGGTTTAGCCATGGCCGGTCCGTAGCTCGATGCATGCCTAGTTCATTCGCCTTTTTTAACCCTCCCCAGAGGTCTGTAGTGCTCACCCCACCAGCGGTGGCCCATATTTCTGGGCGGCTATGCTTTCAACCCCCAAGAGGGCACCCTTCGCTTCATGGATCTGTGGTTGGTTCAATCTTCTCGGTCAGGTAGCTGTGACCACCGGAATTAGGTTTTTCCTTTCCCAAAATATTCAAGCCGCTATGGAGTGGTGACAGTACATTCCCATAGTTTCGCATGTGCAACTTTCATCTCCACGGCTGCTACCATTAACACCAGCTTCGTCCCAAACGAGAAGACGACGATTGGTGTGTACGCTGCCGTCTTGATAAGCCAAGGTGTGTCTTGGCAAATCTACTTCTTTTGGTCACTAATCGACAGGACATGTTCGTAGGCTTGATCAACACTTTTGGGGTTCACCTTCTGAAATACCTTAATAACGTTTCCATTTGGTGGCACGCCGTTGGGACTTTCGCTGTGGTCATCTCTGTTCTTGCCGCCGCTCCCAAACGTCAGTCAGGTAGTTTTGTGTTCACCAAATTTCTGGATAACACCGGAGATCCCGGTTGGAGCGTCCGCTCGAGCAAAGGATACGTCGTTGTGATCGGTATCCTCATGGCTCAGTACACCCTCACAGGCTTCGATGCCAGCGCACACGTACGAGCACCTTATCGCAATCCCCTCCTTCAGAGGTTGAACCTTGGATGCAGATGACGGAGGAAACTCATAACGCTGCGATGTCTGGATCGATCGGTATTATTACGGCCATCGGTGTCTCCGCGATTTTGGGCTGGTTCCTCATCATTGGACTGTTGTTTTCGATTCAGGATTTGTCCGCTACGGTCAATTCCAAGACCGGTCAGCCGGTGACACAAATCTTCCTTGATACGGTGGGTCCCAAGGGTGCCATCGTCTTGATGGTAATCGTCATCGGGTGCATGTACTTCTGCGGGTGAGTCACCTCCACTCCTCACACGATCTTGCGGTTGACGAGTAACCCCGTACTAGCGTATTTTCTATCACGTCTAACTCCCGTATGATGTATGCTTTTGCTCGTGATGGAGGGATACCGGGGCATAAGTTCTTCCACAAGGTGGACCACAAAACCAAGTCACCCATCAGGACAGTTTGGCTTGCCTGTACACTATCCTTCATTTTGGGGCTCCCAAGTTTGGGTAGCAGCGTTGCGTTCGCTGCAGCAACTAGGTAAGAAATGAGTCCTCTCAGTTTTTGTTGGTCGTTAACGATCCCCTGGTTGTACAGTATCGCAACCATTGGATTATACATCTCCTATGGAATCCCAATCGCCCTCCGACTCTGGAACCGTAAGAACTTTGTAAGAGGACCCTTCCACCTCGGAAAATTCTCCTATCCGGTTGCAACTGTCGCCGTGCTATGGATCTGCCTCATCTCAATTGTCTTCGTTCTTCCGCAAGCCACCCCTGTCAACTCGCAATCGCTCAACTATGCGATCGTCGCTGTCGGTATAGTTGTGTTGTACTCGGTCATGTTTTGGTTGGTTTCGGCCAGGAAGTGGTTCAAGGGGCCAATAAAGCAAATTGCAGGTAAGACGAGATTTTTGATGTATGGTCGAGTGGTGTCTTAGTAGTCACATCCTGCAGCTGAAGCAAGAGGGGTTGACGTTATGGATCCTGCTAACGCCGACAAGATCGAGGATTAGCTCATTTTGTTGCCTTTATATTCATGGGTTTGGTGTTGCCCCCTCACGTGTATACATCGCATTTTGTTGGTGTCTCCCGAAGAATATATCACAGTGTGGGATTCGATGTGCAAGTTCAACGTTGATCTCGATTCACCATGTCAGCCCGATCGCGTCAAGGGTACAAGAACGCATTGAGCTTGCTGGCTGCTCGAACCGGGACGCCTCTCCCCTCGCTAATAGTATCATTTGCAATACTGCACGAAATAACGGCAATTGTACCACTCGCCGGTCTGTTCTTTGGGGCAAAATGCTTGGGAGTTGGCGAACGCCTCGTGGAATCCATCCGAGCGAAAACCCATACGGACACGACGCCACCGGACCAGTCCCTAACGATAGAATGGGTACAAAGGGTGGGGACATGGATTGACGAGGGGGAAGCGTGGACTGAGAAAGTTGGTCGAAGATACGGGTTATTTGGGTATCCCAAAACACCCAAGGGAGCAAAGTTCGAGCCAACTGAAGGCGAGAGGAGACCTGGGGTTGCAGGTGATGTCGCGAATGCAGTGTTCGCATATACTGCTACCAAGGTCAGTGTGCCTCGTCGAATTCTTTACCGGTAAATTAATGAGGTCGCTCGTACTAGGCTCTTGTTCCAGTTAGACTCGGGGTGTCGTTTTACCTCAGCCCAGCATTTTCGAGGAGAGTCATAGAACCGATTAGACAAGGTTTCATGTTCGTGTTACGTCGTGGTCGTGCATAGTGTTTCTTTTCTGTAATCTCCCCTCTGCTGTCTCTCAGTCTCGGTTCGTGGACAAACACCCACGTCCGGATATTCCGATCATCTCCTTCGAATTCCGTCCGTACGACCATCCCATCCCGTGCGTACCGCGTCTCATGATCACCTCCCTTGGCCGGACCGCGTCTCCCATCTCCACATGCAGAGCAGAATGGTGTAGACGTGCTCTTGCGACCTCAGCTTACGCTGAAACGTCGTCCAGTTCGCCTATACCACCAAAATACAACAAGAAAACGTACATACACAGTGGCAAGGTTGATACCCAGAGCGGCCCTCCGAGACTATTCATCAGGCCGTGGGATGGCGTGCCGAGCATGCTTGACGGGTTTGTTATGCTTCGGGGAATCGAGAAAAAGTACGGAAAGATCAAAGCTTTCAAGTTCACTAGGGTGCGTTAATTTCGTTTCCAGTCCTTCGCACTCATTCTCAGACAGACTAAACTGTGGTTTCCGTGTCACTCATTACCATTTAGGATGGAGAAATACCCTCTACGTATTTTTCATACTTCTGGGTGGAGCTGGAAGACCCGTCCAGATACTCAGATACCGCTACTACCATTCTTCAAATTCCCGTCCCGGAAGTGGAGCGGAAAAGGCCAGGTGGCATCGGTATCGCCGACCTCCAGCCATTCCTTCGACCCCCTCTCGGAGCGCAAGAAGAAGCACAAGAATGGAGTGGGGTAACGGAACGTATGGTTGATGAGGTAGACGAGGACAAGCGGAAAAATAAAGTGTACGACCTACGGCTCGAACCTTCCGGTAAGCGTCTGTTCGAAAGGATAGATACACGGACTTCCGGAAAACTCATTCACAAACTCGTACATAGGAGCTCACACGAAGCGATTGCAACCTATCAACCAACGGAAGTACTTCCGCCTCACCGAGGCGTTCGTGAAGTGGGGGGGATTCGCTCCTCCTCCCTCTCAGGAGTCCACTGGCCCAAGCACCACGCCAACATTTGACAGTCTTGTTGAAAAAGGTTCTCGATTCGTCAAAACCGATCGTCCCGCCGCTGCCACGGAAGACGAAGCCCCTCCCCTTCCTACAACCGAAGAACCTCACAAACCATTCAACTATGAATTCGATGAACCCGTCTGCTCTGCGGAAACCCAGGCCTCTGCTTCATCCATAGTGGACAAGTCTTCTCCCGCACGACCTCAGTCCCTGTTGATTATGCAACGAGAGGGCAAACGTTTATCGAGGAAGCAAAAGGCTCTACTCCAGGCTGCCGCGATTTCGCGAACCCCCTTGCCCAACCTCGAAGAGAAAGCCCTTGCCGAGGCCAAGGAGAAGGAGGAACAGGCGGCCAAGGAGGCTGAAGCTCCTTCGGAGCCTAGGATGGAGACCGACGAAGAGAAGAAACAGCTCCAAAACAGGGTATGGAACCTAGTTAGGGGCAAATGGTTTTAGGCTATCTACCTTTACCATGGGGTCTTGGATGGTTGGACGGCGGGATGCATGCTACTGACACCAGCCGCGCACACATACACTCACATAAGCAATATATATTTGACCTAATCTTCAGTCTACACCCCCACGTCAGGACAGGATGAGAATCGTATGAACGGTGAGATCGTTAATCCAACAACTCGCGAGTGAGGTTACAAACATCCAGGATCTGTTACATTTTCAAGGCGTGCGCCAAACATCTTCGTTTTTTTAATCAAGAGCAGTTCCATACCGCCTTTCCCTTGATCCAAGTGCTCAACACGTCTCCGTTTTTGTCAAACACGGTGAAATCTGCATCTGCACCGGGCCTAAGCGTACCCTTTCGATGCTCGATTCCTAGGCACCTTTGCGACCAGTTTTAGCACATAATTAAAAAGACTGCGCAACGAGAATCACCTTGCAGGGTTGAAAGTAGCGCACTTGATTGCCTCGCCCAACGAACATCCGGTGAACTTGACAAAATTCCTGACGCAAGTGTCCAGAGTGACGACGCTTCCGGCGAGGGTGGTGGTTCCCTCAAGGTACAACTTGATACCTTCCTTTACGAATCTCTTGCCGTCTCTCCACTCATGGACCCCGTCCTTCAGGTTTGGATCCAAGATCTTCATGGCTACTCGCGTGTTTCAGAGCCCGCTATTCCAATCGTGGTACATACTGGGGGTACGTACCGTCCGTTATTAATATGCACCCCTCAGGGTGGGCATTGTAGGCAAGCCTCACCGAATTAGGATGGGAGTGAATGCCGTCCACGATCAGCTCGTAGAATGGCCTGTCAAGCGTAGCTACAGGAGTTCTCGCCATTGTCGCTGCCTGATACAACAAAGACCGCGGGCTCAGTGGGGGACTATCAGAATCGTCGAACGCTTCGGAAGTTGCCTTGAGACTCTTCTTGCTCTCCTTTCCACTTCCATTGAAAATTCCTGGAAGGATGGATTTAGATTTCAAGGAAAGCGAACGCCTGAAAGTGGACTTTGGAGTACTGGCGGTTGGAGAAGAGACGGGTGAGAAGTATGAGGAGAGGTGGGGAGACGCGCCCAATAATCCGATGATGGAAGGGTCACGATGGTGAAGCTGAGGCATCGCGTTGAACAAATGCGTGATCAACCTCGCACCGTGGGCCATTGCGGAACTTGCAACGTCCGTGGGCGCGTTGCTGGGTAGACGGGTGTCATTAATTGGTTCGCAAAACCTCACCCTTTCCACTTACCTGTGTCCAATCGAGTAAATTATGCCCCTCTTAGTTAATTCGTAAACGGCATCCAGTACGCCCTCGACCTCTGGGGCAGCGGTGATGATCCTCACGCCAACCCTTCCTGTCTCTGAAGAGTCGCTCATGAGCCAATCCTCCGTGAATCCCATGTTCTCCGAGCCATAGATCTCTTCGAAGGCCTTGAGACCACCAGCAGCGGAGATGACCAGGGTAGGATTGTGAGCACCGCGTTTTGCCATCTGAAGGAATGGACCTTCGATGTGCCAGCCAAGAAGGTGTGCAGATTTCTCGCCTCGCTGGGGATGGAGGTGACGAAGTAATTTGGGGTACGAAGACCTTTCCTGAGTCTATAGAAAGGATCATTCACTACAACTCCGATCGGTCGCAGCGGCTTCTACTCACAATCAAGGTAGGAACAAGACTGGAAGGGGTCTGTCAGTGCGGCAAACAAGACAGACGAGGATGGACCGACGAACGCAGTGACTCCAGTTTCAACGATCTTCTCTGCGACATTCTTGAGGCCGTTCTGGTAGGCCTGGTCGTCTTCGTAAACCGAAAAGTCAAACCCGTAGGCACCGTTGATTTGGATGTCTATCAAGCCGGGACTATCAACGGTCGATCAGCGCTCCTTGGCAATAACATCGCGGTTAGCGGGGGAATTCGACCTGAGGATGTTGCCACAAAGGTCGACAATCTTCCCTGGCCTTTCTTTCCTCTCGTAAAACGTCCTCTACGGGAAATAACGGGATAAGCTCTCGAAAACAGATCTCGACCTCAGAGACGGAGAGAACGCAGGCGAGACAAACCTGAGCATCCAGAATGACACCTCTCTGTTCGTCGATCCAGAGATCCTTCTCCACCAGCTTGCCGTCCTCCTGGGGGAGGAGACAATTCGTGAAGCAAACGAGACCATTGGGAGAAGACATTCCCGCGGGAAGAAGACGGGTAGGGAATGTTTGAGCTTCCCTTTAACTTAAATATAGAGTGGACCATGTGGAAGACCGGGAACTATCTCCGGGGCGTATACATCGCATTTATTTCTTTCTCAACCCCACGTTCGCTGTGGCGTGGTGGCGGTCAGGAGGAAGGATTGACCGCGCGAGATAATCAGAGGCCGATCCCACAAGTTTCTGGCTCGTTGCGCCCTTGCATCCTTTTCAGGCCAGAACCACCATCTCTCCCAATCGCACAACTGATCATCCTCAAATCTAACTATGGCGAGTCTCCATCTTCACCCTTTAAAAACCTATTTTGCCCCTCCTGACTCCTATCCAAAGGCATCTGGCGTCGGCCTCGATGACAAATGTCTTGTTGACTACCAGGGTCTCAAACTCGGTCACAAGTACAAATACATCATCTACGGTCTCAATCCAACAAACACTGAGATCGTCGTCGTAAAGACGAGCGAAGCCAGCGACTACGAGGATTTCATCGGCGATCTCCCAGAGAATGAGTGTCGATGGGCTGTTTACGACTTTGAATACGAGCGGGATGGTGGTAAGAGAAACAAGCTCATCTTCTTCAGTTGGTGAATTCCGCTTGTGGACCATGGCGCGCAGTGACAATGTCCTTCTCACAACCCTTCTTTTTTTCTTCTCATCTGACCAGGTCCCCCGATGGAGCCAAAACTAGGAACAAGATGATGTTCGCCTCTTCCAAGGAAGCGCTGCGACGCTCCCTTGTAGGCATCGCGACAGAAATCCAGGCAACCGAAACTGACGAACTTGCTTACGAGAGTGGTGCGTATCCAACCTGCCTTTCTCGCTCTCTTGGATCCCATTCTAACCGAGTTAATTGGTCAGTGTTTGAAAAGGTCACTCGCGCTCGCTAAATTTCCACCATCCTCCTCTACGCATCATCGATCCCCTCGGACATTCACACCATCCCCCCATCTCCCCTCGCGTTGCTGGGGCTCTTTGTTCATATTACCTTTGCCGATGTTGTAGAGTTGAAATTAACCGTTTTCGCGCTCCCCTGGGATGAACCCAGTGGCCAATATCATCAGAAGGCAACACATTCATTGATCGAAGAGTCCAAGAAAGTGATAGAAAAGTATATGACAGAGGTTCCGCTAGAAGTTACCAGTTGAACCACCCACCTCCACTGGATCTTTCCCCTTGGGGATTAGGTTGTTGTGTAGGCGGGGGTGGAAGAGGGTTGCGAATGGCGGACCTCACCGAGTGAGTGAGAGCGGTCTGTTGAAGCCGTTGGTTCATTGATGTTTGTCGCGTAACCGTCGCGGGCCCAACCCCGGCCGGCTTCTGTCCACCACGATCCTGTTTCGCTTCGTGCCTCTCTTCTGTGTGCTTTTCATCTGGTTGCTTCTCCTGTGTCTGGACTTGTACTGGATTGTCGTTTACGGCTGCAGGCTCCTGGGCAAGCGTTCCTTGTTCTGGCTTTACTTCTGCCATCGCTTCGTGTTTTTTTTCCCCTTGGTTCGGGGGGGATGCCGATGAGGTTTCTGGGGGGCTCTCCTCCTTCGAGGATTCCAAGATATCGGGAGATAGGTATGCAGGTGGTTCATCCAAGAAATCTAGAGATTGTTCGGGGATTGAAAACCTCAACCCTGAACGAGAGAACGGGATCCTGTATTAGTACCTCGGGTCATTCCTTGATCATCATGGGACAGTGGCATCAACTCACCGATAAAGGCGAGGAAGCGGTTCAGGTTCTCCAAGTGGGTGTCGAGCCTTCGCAGGCCGTATTCATCGAACAATTGGAGAAGCTGATACTCTGATGTGTCGCTTTCAGCCGGGTTCCGGGATGGGTGAAGTACATAGACTAACCGTCATACGAGAAGAGCTCTTTCAGCGTACGAGGGAATATGTTACTGACGTCGCCATTAGGTAGCTTGATCTTCGATAGGCCCGTCTCGAAATCGGCTTGCTCGTCGAGGGTTGAATTCTCATGGCGAGACCGGCTATAAATTGTCGAGTCAGGAATGTCCATCACGGGGAGTGGGTGGCCTACGAATTGTCGAATATCACTTGTGCTTCCTGATGGAGGTCACTGTTCACTTGAATCATGCTTTTAAGGCCCCCAGCGAACTTCTTGGTCAGGGCGGACTGTCCCCATTGGCCAACCTCGATCTTGACCTGAGCTTCAACAGATTCCGTGATTTTCTTCTCAATCTCGGCCCTACGAACGTATAAGCGTCAAAAATACGATGATCCAGAGGGGACAGTTACCACATCGTTTTTGTGATTTCCTCTTTAACGTTGTTCTTAACGTCGCTCCTGAGATCGTCAATTTGTTTCTTCTGAGCGGCCCTGGTCCCTTCGATATCCTTCTTGAGCGAGTTAATCTCCTGCTGCAAATCTCCCTATGTTGATCATTCTACTTCAGCGATAGAACATGATCTTTGGAAGGTAAGGGTCCCCACCATGGTCGGGCTACGAGCGGTACTCGTAGCGGATTGGAGGTTCAGATCCTCAATGATCTTCTCGCTGAAGACAATATGATGAGGATGAGGTCGGGTCTGCAAACGAGTGACGATGCCTACACTTCAGACAGTCGGGTCGCGACATCTCCGACCTTTTCTTTAACCACAGGAGTTATGGGGGCAAAGGATGGGGTTCTCGTTATCGACCCCGCTGTCGCAGGGCCGTATCCGTTTGTCACTGGGGCCGCCATCTGTGCTCGCAAAGTGTGGCGGAGAGGGTGAACAATGGGCGCATATCACCTCCCCTCGCTTTTATCTATCTTTGATTGAATAGAACGCGTGTGTTACGCGAGGCAGAGGAAATAAGAAATCTCGAACAAATCGGATGGTGATTGGAGACATCCGGAAGTAAACGTGGCATACGATCACCACGACCGTCGACGGCATTTCGTTTCCGGTTTCAAGGTCGGCTCGTTCGGAGCGAATCTTCTGGTATCGTACGGATAGGTATATACGTATACACAGTAACCGTGGCATGAGCAGGGGTAGCTTAGGAAGACGGACAGAAAATCACAGCCCGGCGGGTCTCATCTCGAGGACGAGATCTTTCTCAGAACCTTGGACCAAAAAGTCCTTGAGGTTTCCCAACGCGCGCAATTCCATCTTCTTCTGGGAATCCTTCGTCTCCGTCCCCATGTGAGGGAGTAGAGTTACGTTGTCGAACTCGAGGAGCCGCGGGTTCACCTCGGGCTCGTTTGGATAAACATCCAAACCCACACCCCCCAGCTACGGTTAAGGCATGTCAGCAAAGTTATGAAAGGATAACTGGAAGATATACATGACCGTCTTCCAACGCCCTGAATATCGCGTCCTCATCGAGGATCTTTCCTCTCGCCGTGTTGATGATGATTGCACCCTTCTTCAACCCTCTGATCATCTCCTCCCCCACAAGACCCTCCGTCTCCTGTTTCAGAGGTATGCTGATGGCCAACACATCTGCCCCTTTCAGAAACTCCGCCAATCGCTCCCTCGGATAGTATTCTGTCCACGACGGCGCTCCTTCGGCGGGTCGGCGATTGTGGTAAATCACCCGCATGGGGAAGGCGTGAACCAACTCAGCGATTCTTGTTCCAATCCCACCCATACCAAGGATGGCCAGAGTCTTGCCAGTAAGATCAAATGCTCGTCCAGAGTACAGACCGGACTTCCACGCCCCCTTACGCAGGTTACGCTCCGCCTTGGAATATTGACGGAGCGTGGATATGATGAGATACAATGCTGTTGTTGCCGTTGCATCGTCGACGGCACCGGGTGTATTCGACACCTTGATACCTAGGACAAACGTCATGTTGGTGATTCATCAAGATAAAAACTGGCTCACCCTGAGATATACACGCGGAGATATCGATTTGATCGTAGCCAGCCCCGTTGTGTGCGATCCACTTGACCCCAGTCTCAGCCAGGGCGAAGATGATATCCGAGTCGAACACGCCAATAAAATCAGCGGAGATGTTGTGTCTGTACACACAAATGATCCCAGCGTATTTCCCTCCAGGCTTGAGATTCTTCAAGAAGTCATCCCTGTCGGGAGAGTCCATTCGCTGCAAAATAAAAGAAAGCTTAGTTCGAGCCATGTAACTGGAGACACGGACTGACGACGATCTCCGCCAGACCGGCGAACATCTCCTTGGCCTCAGCGTCTGCCCATGCAAGGTCACCACAAATCAGAACCTTGGTCATCGTGGTTGATCTGCAGAATCCACGATCAGTGCCAAGGCACCCGAGATTCAGGCAAAACCATTCTGTTCGGATACTAACTGTAAAAAGGACTCGGATACGGGGAATCGAACCCCGAGCTGCCGCGTGAGAAGCGGCAATGTTAGCCGTTACACCATATCCGACTTTCGTTCTCGCGCTTTACAATAAGTATCTCGTGCTGAAGTTCTTGAGTTCAATCCCCCCTACCTCCGGAATGATCCTTAGGTACCTGACTTCGACACAATTTGTCGGTGACTGCTGTCTACAGTGAATGATTTTTGCATTTCAGCCTGGTTTCGAGTCCGATATGGTGTAACGGCTAACATTGCCGCCTTTCACGCGGCAGCTCGGGGTTCGATTCCCCGTATCGGAGGTATCCTTGTCTCAAAATTCTTGCCGTTGGTTCTCCCACTCTGGATTTGTACACTGCTTTTTCTTCTTCACGCAAAGCAAATATCAAGGGATAATCCACAGGAAGGAATAGCATCTCAAAATCCGCAGCACGTTCAACGTTCACCGCGTGCATATCAGCACCCAGGAGATGCGAGATGCACCGCCGCCCCGCACCAGGGTCAACGCCTTCGTCGCCTCGCCGCGACGCTTGAGTGACTTCTCGATGTGTTCAGTCAGGTCCTTATGCTCGCGTTTTTCATTCTGTATAGCCAGAAACTCAACCCTCGAGCCTCGATCGACCAGGGGACGTCGTGGAAACGAGAGCCGTTCGATGCCTCAGCAACGATGTGGTTGATCTCAGTCTGACCTTTCGCCAGACCAGCCTTGCCTGTTGACGGACCCGCCAACCTCTTGAGGAGACTTTCGGGGGTCTGAGAGGGCATCATCGTGATCGAGAGAACATGAACTGTGGGGATTGTCCTCCGGGCGTCGCGTGTCAATATGGACTCAGGTGATGAGAATTGAGTAGGCCTTTATGATGCTAGAATTTCCCACGGTTGCTAATTCTACCCGCCCTCTGGCGGAAACGAGAAAGGTATTCGTAATCTACGCTACATTTGGGTGGATTAAGGGCTTATGAACCTAAGGATCAAAGGGGGGAAGCCCCCACTCTTCTGGTCGGAACTCCTCAAGTGACTGGAGGATCTGATCAGCAGCAAAGTCGGCACCGGCCTCAAGAGCGCGAAGTTCGGGAACTGCAACCCAAACAACTGCAAGGCAAAGGGCGATGAGAGGTCGATTTAAGCGCTCTGATGTATCCCTCACCATTCATTCCTGCTCGCTTTCCGGCGATAACCCCTGGTATCGCATCCTCGAAAATCAAGCCCTTGCTCCTCTCGACTACCCATTCTTCCTCGAGATCTATGGAGACATCGGTCGAAACACCTCCGACATCTCTTCTCAAGCATTCCCTCGCAGCGACCAAGAAGATATCCGGATGGGGCTTCCCTCGACCTTTCCTGATTCCTCTTTGTCCATTCGCCACTCGACCGGGAACGTCGGGGTCCTCAGGCAGGGGGTCACCTGTCACGACATTCTTTTCGAGGTTGAAGTGCTGGAAAACGTATTGTACTTGTGCACCGCTCGCTTTCAGTAGGTAGTTTCTCTTTCGACTCCCAGTAGCCACAGCCATGGGGATATTGTACTTCTTCAAGTGGTGCACCAGTTTCTGAATACCAGGCAGGAGAGGCACGGTTGGCCATGCTTTATCTTGGGCCTCATCTCTGCGTCTCAGATATTCCTCTACAGTGAGGGAGATGTCCGGGAAAAATGACAGCAAGTGCAAGGCCGCATCTTTTTCAGCTAGAAGACGTCCGCGTAAGGTCAGCATGCAACGATGAGTAAAGTTGGTTCAATACTGGGAGACAATTTGAATAGCGGTAACTCACGTTTTCCCATGAGTCCAGCTTTGATATCCCATGTCATCTCTTTACCGTACTCGGCCAAGATATCATCTACAGACCGGGAATCAGGGTCCGGAGAAGGTGAAAGCAGCTTTTCCGACTTGTAACTTTAGTATATACGGTCTCCGAGTCAATCATCAACCCTTGGGTATGAAGGATCAAAACCATAGTCTGGCGATGCCACGGATCGAAATACCATCCATGTCGAAGATCACATATTCGACCTTGGAGCGAACGGAGGACTGCGAGGCCATAATCACTGGATTGCAGCGGACTACCGGTGGGAGGTGTCGAGATGATCAAAGATTCAGTCAGGCCCCGATGATCCCAATCGTGCATGCATCGGGAATGGATTAAACGACAAACTGATAGCTACTACACTACAACGAATAAGAACGAATACACCACAAATTCTAAAATCCAATGGGAGAAGAGAAAAAGACACGGAGGGATACATCATTTTCCAAGCGAATAACTCGCAAAGGTAATCGGCCTCCTTCCTTATGCCCATCCTCTGTACGGGCGCGTGAATACGCTTGGTTGTAGAAGAAAGTGTGAAAAACGATCCGATGCCAGGCAAAGAAACAGGAAAAAGACTCACACGTTAGCCTGAATGACACCAGCCCCAGTATCGTGGAAGGGGAAATTGGTGACAAATACGTAGATGACAATCGTTGATTTCAATGATTGAGAATCACATCCCAACCTAGGGCTGCGCGGGTATGAGGTGAGACATGCACACGACAATATTAGAATTTGCAGCATCTGGGAGTTATCCCAACGGTCTGGCCTATACCCCAGAAAACAACCTCAGAACAACCTTTCCGGGCAATGAAAAGGCGGCCGTACTTGAAGCTTGAAGCTTGAACTCCCATCATGCGTCCGTCAAACAAAATCGAATGTTGGAAAAACGGAGTCAAGGCTATCAAGACAGCTATATACTTACATGCTACTTTTCAACCCGTTGACTCTGCGACGTCAAGTTTCTTCCGCGAGTGGGCCTTATAGTATGCGGCGAGCTCTCTAATATTCTCAATCCAGTTGTTCGCCTTTTTTTCTACCTTGTTATACTTGACCCACTCCTCGATGGGCACTACTCCGTCGTTGGCATAGAGTTGGATTGCAGAGACTCCTGTCCCGGTCCTTCCGTGATCATATCTGCAACGGATGAGGGTCACGGCCTTCGGGAAACTCTCGTGGAACGTCGTGGCTTGCTTAAGGTCCTTGTTTGTCGGAGAAATCCAATTCCGAGTTTTGTAGTGATGATAGGCAATGCCTGCGGCCTCCAATAAATCGAATTCTTCCCTCTGGTAGGGAACGGAGTTAAAGTTGATGAGACTATTAACGTTGTCCTGTTTGAGTCAGCCGACGGATTTCTGGGTGAGGCTTTGGGATGTGTCGCCGGGGGGCTTCTTGTAGCTAGGACAAGCGGCGCGGTATATTGTCCGGTTAGGAAGGAGATACTTTGTGGCCTTCTTCCACCGCAACTACCCGTAGTCCTTCGCTCATGGTAGAACTAATGGTACGATCTAGAGTGAAGGAAACGTGAGCCAAGGCCCTTGACGAGGGGTGATAAATAGGAGAGACATCGCACCGATGTAAGGGTGGTTTAGTGCCTAGCTCTCTGGGGAGAAACCCTGAGGTCGAAAGCCAGGAAAGGACTGCCTTTTATACCTCTCTTGTTAGCTAACCAACTGTCCTGGCATGACCCAGGTTGAAGACGTAGTCCGGGGATACGAGCGAGCCAGAGCTCCGGGACTGCCTTACAAGAGATGGTGACACCACAGGCCACGGTCTGGCACAGGGTGTGTCGGCCTTACCCTCCAAATCCTTCGACCATCAAATTTCAAAGTCGAGTAATGGAGCGCTCAGGGGATTTGAAGCCTCCGTAGTTGTTCAGTTAATTGGTGTCCTTCTGTTGATGGTTGGGTCCGCCGGTATCCGCCACCAGCACGTAATTTTCCTTACCCACGTCCGATAATCATCTACCGGTGCTCGCGATTGACGGTGATCGTGTGCTAGGAAGGCCTTGCCTACGTTGTCCATCGGTGTAAGGTATCAACAGATAATCGACAAAATCGCAAGGATGTCCTGATAAAGTCACTGGGGATGATCGATATCAAGCGTGAATCGGGTCCACAGCCCCAGCTTGGTGCATGATCTCCGTTGATTCACCGTGCATTACATACAACTTCACATCGGTTCACATAATCAAGAAGGAAATGAGATGCCAAGCACCCCTGTCTATATGGTATCGTGACTATAGCTAAGGCAGTTATCTAGAACTACAGTTATTCCACAACAGCAGTTAAGGGAGCACATGTACCAAGGAAAGCCAGCATAACCAGTACGGGGAGCATGTTCTAAGGTGACATCCACTGGATGGGAGATAGGAGAGGCGGGATGAAAGGGGAAAACTAAAATTCATGTAAAATAGACGCTGTATATCCAGCAGCGCCGTAGTGAGGAGTGTTTATATACGTGGAGGGACTTGAGATGTGGAAGAGCGCGGTGCGCAAGCACACGCACGGTCTAATTCGGGAAATCAAACATACTTCCAGGTCATGTGGAAAACGCCGAGACCCAAGTCATCGGCCAAGGATGTAAAGAGCGAGGGAGACATATCTAAACATCCAAAAAGTAGGGAGGTGAGGATCGATGCAGAGACTAGTGGATGACAGGATTCACCAAGGTTGCCAGAGGGACACCCAGGGCACAAGTCACGGACAATGGCGGTCCTGGTTCTCTCATTCTTCGGGTTGGTTATTTGAACTTTCTGTGTAAGTGATAGCGTGACGAGGTCAGGGGTACCACCGGATTTCGGAGGAATGGAGCGATCGCACCTGATTGCAATGTGATCCCTGACCCCAATCGGGTTGAGCTAAAGCGACGATGAAGTCGCTGTCTACGTTCTGGTAACCACAGGCCCCTAGGCCAACGTTAAACCAGGTAGCCTGCACACACACCGGCGTGGATAAAGGGTGGCGTTATGAGTATTCAGATCGTGGAGCGCCGAGTACTAAAGCGCCTTACCGTTCCACTTCGGGTAGCTGCCAACGTATTGACATTGTCAGGATCGACAGCACCACCATCGTCAACGACAGTAGAGTTGGTAGAGTTGGTAAAGTTATCGACCCCAGAGGGGTTCTCAGGCACAGCCGGGACATTTTCGACTTTACCAGGGCTGCTCTTGACTTGAGGTCCACCACAGGTGGCATCGGTGGGAGCAGCAGAGGTAAAGATGGTGAAGAAAGTGCAGAAGAGGAGGATGGCGAGGGTCAAAGTGGAAACGGAGCGAGACATTGTTACTAGCTAGGAGAGTGGGGCTGGAGTTGGGTCACTTGGGACTGACCTCTACCGAAATACAAGGCTTTTATACTGCAAGCAATAAATTCACACTTATTTTTTGTGCGTCCTCTTTTGCAAATGAAAAACTGAGGACGACGCCAGGTCCATTGGAAAAATTTACCGGGGTGCAATATGTTGTCGGCATGCATTAAAATTTAGGGATGAGCGAAGAAATTCCCTTTTGAATTATGAAACAAGCCACATGTACCGCTTTATGTCTTCCCCCTTTCTTTTGTTGATCCAAAGGACGAAGAAGCTCCGTTAGGACTAACGAGCGTCTTCCGCTAAGAGCGGTGATCGGCGGGACCAGACGCAGACTTGAACGTGAAGGTGGGGCGGCGTCCGCGTTTTTCATCGGCTGTGCAGATGGTAACGCATTTTGAGTGGAGACGGCAGGGTCTAGATCAAAAGGTCCGATCCTCGTGTTTCTGTTGGGATGAGAACGTTTGAATATAACGCAAAAACTCTATGATGTCTGTAGTGAACCTTTCGATGACCCCAATTCTGACCACCACTCGGTTTTTTTCTTCGACATCAGCGATGACGTATTTTTCGTCCTTGAGGGACACAAACGTTTGGCAGCCGTCGAGAGTCCAGAGTTCATACCCTTCTCCCCGCCATCGGGCAGGTCGTTGTCCGCCTTCTCGTTCGAACGTTTCCGTTTCTTCGGTGTTCGGGAGGGGTCCGAGCGGTCAGATTCCTCAGATGGTGGTAACGGTAGCCTCTTCCCCCTTTCCCACTCGCGGCGGTGGAGACGATATATCGCCATCGTGGCCCTGGCGTCTGTAACCTGTAAAAAAACGTAAATATGCATGCAGCAGCACGTTATGCGCAGAGAATTAAACGAACACTCGAATGCTCCCCTCCTTGGATTTGTATTCCGAATTCCTGAGCCGTAAGATCTCTCAGTGCTGGATGCCTGCCTTTTGAAAGTTTGTATTTGTACGCAAGCTGCTGGGTATCTCGTGTCGAGGGAAATGGGTGTGACAGCAGCAGTGCCTGCAGGAGGAATACCGTAAGATACCAAGGAAATGGGTTTATTATGGGCAGAAGTGCCTTGAGGTCATTGAAGACAGCGTGTCCCACTAAAATCTTGCCCTTTAACAAATCAGCCACTCGTTTCTGCACTTCCGTAAATGGCTGGGCTGTACGTTTGGTAGAGGTTAGGGGAAGCCATCACAAGGTTAAGACACGAGGAGTTGAACTTCCCGTTGACCATGTCACTCGGACGAATTCCGCTCCATTCAGTACGGTAGTCAACTACGCGTTCGCGTTGTTTAACTATTTCGTCCAATAGAACTGCGCCATAGTAATTCACGATGCTGATACGTGCGAGGGAAGACTCCTTGCCGTCGATACCTACGCCAACCATTTCACAGTCGAGAGCAATGTACCTCCCTGGCCTTTGTAAAACATTAACCGGTTTAAGCTTTGGAAGATCCAACGCTCAGAGACATACTGCTTTTTATGATCGGTATATTGGTCTTCCAGTTCAGCCAGTATCATCCTCCGCAATGAATCGATAGATTCGCCATTCTTCACACCGGTGGGCAAACCAGGCGCAGGAGGTGCTGAGTTGGGAGCTACCTGCGTGGACGCCGAGAGTGCAGAAGAAGAGGAATGTTCTCCGCGCTTGAAATGCTGCTCCGGTGCCGCCTCATGAACAAATTTTCTTTTCTTCCGCCGGTGAGGGGAATTTAGGTTAATTTCCTGGAAGATCTTGAAGATCTGCCCTCGTTTGCGAAAGTAGAACAACTCACCGACCTTTTGCAAAGCGAGCCAGTTCGCGGACGGTAGCTGGTTGAGTTTTGCACCCATGGAGGATCTTTAGGCACCGACGTCACGCTACGTGACAGGCAGATCACACCTCCGTGTCGCCGGATTTTCGACTGCTGGGATCTCCTCTCTACCTTCCGGACTCACCCCTTGAGCACACTCTCCTCAGTTCCCATACGACCTTCAAACGTCCTTTGATTCATTATGGGTGGCGCAGGTGCGAACCTCATCTACCCAGCTTCACTCGATGCCAGGCTCATTCATGTCGGATGACACTCTTTCTCCACACTTCCCTCGAAATAGGGTGGCTTTTCCTCTTTGCAGTGCTTATGGCTGCTGGCCTTCTCTTCACGATGGTTTTCTTCGTATGTGTTGCTCTAGGCTTTCATTGAATGCACGTAGCGGTGATGCTGGACGCTGACGTGCAACTTCACCCCTCCTCGTACAGATCATCATGTTCTCAGATCTGGAATGCGACTACATTAATCCTATAGACCTCTGCAACAAGCTGAACCAGGTGCGCACTCAGACCGCCTTCTTTTCATTCTCTCCGCTGACACGATGTTTGTGGCGCTCCCTGTTTATTCCGACGACGCCAGTTTGTGTTACCTGAGAACATTGCCCACGCCTTCCTGTCACTGCTCTTCCTCCTCTCTGGCCAATGGACGGCGTTCATTCTGAATCTACCTTTGGTCGCGTACAACGTCAACAAGTCAGTGGTGGTGCATTTCTACCTCGTGCTGTGGATTACGTGTACTTACCGGCTATGGCTACGTTTCACCCCTACAGGATCCGCAATAAAAACCACATGTACGACGCGACGGAAATTTTCAGGTCACTATCCGGGCACAAGAAGGAGAGTTTCATCAAGCTCGGTTTCTATCTGCTATCCTTCTTCTACTATCTCTACCGGTATGTTCACCTGAAAGGGGGGCTCTTGGATGAAAGCCCGAGACTGACACACGACGTCTGGTGCTTAGGATGATCGTCGCATTGATTTCTGAGAGTGAGTAAAGGCGCGGATCTGAGGTGTTGGATACGGAGTGGTCGACGACCAATGCCGGGTATCTAAATGATTCAATAATGCAGCTATACATTCCCGTTTCCTTTCCTCCCTTTCTTCGTGTGTTTTCCAGAACGTTTGCTTCAAGTATATCTAGTCTCTCGATCAATCCTTGTTTGATTACTGCCACAAGGCGGTTTTGCTCAATTCGATAGCACCCGTGACCAACAACGATCTCCGGGGTCCTCGAAATTACAGTGGGGAAGGGGTGTGCTCCAAATCTGACACAATGACAATGCATGTAGCTAAGATATGAAGAAATGTGAGAACTACCGACCCGTCCTCTCACCCATCCAAACAAGTTCGTAAGATGACAGGGCACAGGGTACTGAGACGTCCAGAATTCCTCTTGACGCAGTTTGACGCTCAAACGGCCGCACGGCGCGTCCTTTTTGGAACGACAGCCACGAGCAACAGGGGAAGGGATAACCGCGTCGCCGCACGAGGAAAAAACGCGTCCAGACTCTTAGCAAATCTTATATTCACGAGGTTTAGGGTAGGTTCCAAATCACGTGAACGGAGGCGGGGGGAAATGACCCACGTGGTTATCTAAATCGGTTCTATGCGGGATTACCGCTATGGTCGTGATCTTCTGCCGGTGAACCCAGGTCATGCGAGAGGACTCATTCCCTTACCATCACCATGCCTCTTTATCTCTGCGTAGATTGCGGGGGATCTAAAACCTCCGCGGCCGTCGCAAACGAGCACGGCAAGATCTTGGGTCGTGCTCTCAGCGGACCCTCCAATTTTGCCTATATCGGCATCGAACCGTTCATCACGGCAGTCAAAACTGCTGTATCGGATGCTCTGAAGACCTGCGTCGATCCTCCGTCGGCTGAACCTATAGTTTTAGTCAAGGACAAGCCGTACTTTGTCAAAGCATGGTTTGGTGTCTCAGGAGTCGATTCACCTTCGGCCGTGGACGCGATAACCTCAGTGTTATCAGAGCTTCTGGGCATCCCCCCAGGACCCAACCTGAGCGTCTGCAACGACACATACCTCTTGGCCGCTCCTCTGCGCATCCACAAAGACGTGAAGCACGCTGTTGCGGCCATCGGAGGAACTGGTGCCATCGCCGTTGGCTTCAAGGAAGACGAGCATGGAAACCTCAAGGAATTTGGGAGGGTCGGTGGTTGGGGTTGGCTCCTCGGAGACGAAGGTGGAGGGTTTCACGTCGGGCGTACCACGATTCGGTCGATTGTCGCACAAGCGGACAGGGACTCTCTCGACCCAGATTCCCCCAGTCCCTCGTCCACCTTGGTCCCGGCGATACTGGAAAACTTTGGTGCCAAGATCCCGCACGATCTCCTGGCCTTGGCTCACCTCCCTGAACCATCGTCTGCCTCCTCGCCCCCGGAAGGTATTCATCCACTCCTCTTGTATCCCAGAGAGAAACGGCTCTCTTCCCTTTCGCCGATCGTGTTCCGCTGTGCCTTCGAAGACCACGACCATCTGGCGCTAAAGATCCTCACTGAGTGCGCCGACTCATTGGCAAACCAGATCGCTATGTTCCTCGTCCCCACCGCTACCTCTCCGCCCGGTTCGGCGCGGAATGGAAATGCTATACCCGCAGATGAAGCCGTGCTCTCCTTCGGTGGGTCATTGGTTGGAGTCGAAAATTATAGGGGGTTGGTTTTGGATGGTTTGAAGAAGAGAGGGCAGGTGTTCAAGTACGTCGAGTTTGTGGACGATGCTGCAGCAACCGGGGCATTGGCGTTAGCAATGGGCGCGTAGTCGCGATTGCTGTTTACCCAGCTGAACACACAACTTTTGTTTATGACAAAGAACGGAGTCGATACATATTTTTGGACTTTCGGGTTCTTCTGAATATACCTAGCCGAATAGCCTACGGAGCCTTTCCATCACGGATCACTGAATCCGGTCATCTGTGGCGATCAACTCGCATACCACAACAGGAACGAGGTCATCCGCACCCTCGTTATTGGTACCACGCCAACGTTCACCGTTAACTCTAAGTCTCGCTTGAGGGCGTTAGCAATCTAACAAGACGCACCAGGATGACCCCTCACATCGGAAGGCGGGTCCTCGCGTTACGATTCATTCGGGAAATCATTTTAGCCCCGACGGTTATCGGTTTCACCATCTACTATCTGGCTTGGCAATTTGGCCTTACGTATAAACCTCTCCTGGTTGTGGGCGGTGTCATCGTCGGTTGGCCAATCAAGTTTTCTCTCAGGGTCAGATATGAGAGTTGGCGCAGAACGCGCAGGGCTAGTGAGATCGGCGCAGTCACCGCTTCCGAATCGCGTGGAAAGTTGTTTGGGGATATAGACGTTGTCCAGGAAGTCCAGGAAATAGACAAGAATGGATTCGTTGGTGAGTTTTTATCCGTTCCACTCGGGTACGTAAGTCACTGATCGCGTTCGTCGAATACAACTCTCTTCGTTTGATAGGGGAATGGTTCGCTACTCAGCATGAGAGGGTTGGATCTGGGACGTTTTCTGGGGTACTCATGGGAGAGTACTTCATGACGACCTCAGATCCAGGGAACATCAAGGTGATACTCGCCACGGAATTCAACAACTTCGAAAAGGGTATATCGGACCACATTTCGATGGGGCACTCCTTGACTGTACCTCCATCCTAGGTTCCTTTCATCGCGAATCTATGGCATCGGTGTTTGGAGAAGGTGTTTTCAATACTGATGGTGAGTTCCGTTTTCCTGTGCTCGTTTTGAATACGGAGTTCTGAGTCTCGACAGGGGAGTTATGGAAGTAAGGCAAGTACAGCTCGTGACTATCCACTGCTTACTGGAGGTTGTGCAGGATGCATCGGTCTATGACGCGTCCGTTTTTTACCAAGGATCGCATAAAGGATTTTGAAACGCTCGACAAGTACGCGATGGAGGCTATCGATAAAATGAAACGACGATTTAGTGAAGGCTACGCACTTAACTTTGAGGTGGGTTGTGTGCGGAGTTTTCCTAAGGAAGGCTTGACGGAACAATCGCCGACTTTAGGATTTAATCCACCGTTTCACCCTCGATGCTGCTTGCGAATTCCTTTTCGAGACGACCTTGCGAGCCCTGGACTCTGAGCTCGCCTACCCCCACACCCAATCAAATTCCAGTGGCCAGATACCAAACAGGAAAGTGACCCGAGAGGAAGCCTTCTCGCAGGCACTCATTGACGCAGAGACCGTTTTGTCTAATCGACTGTTGATCGGAGAGTCGTGGCCTCTGCTAGAATTTTTCAAGGACAAGTCAGAACCGTACATGGAGGTTATTAACGAGTTCCTGAACCCGGTCCTTGAGGAAGGCTTAGCCAAGCATGCCGCACAAACCAAAGCCGGGCCGACGGACAAGGAGGCTACGACGTTGCTAGGCTCCCTCTTGAGCAAGACGACAGGTTTATTGCTACAAAGTTATATCGTGGATCGTTCCACTGAAATGGCACAGACAGGGATATCCTTCGAGATGAGACCTTGAATATCCTCATTGCTGGACGCGACACAGTATGTCTGGAACGTCCTATCCTGGACTATGACACTAAACGCCCACATAGACTGCCTCCACCCTGACATTTATGGTATTTCTCCTCTCACTCCACCCAGAGGTATTCGAACGTCTTAGGGCGGAAGTACTTGAAGTTGTTGGTCCCACGGAACGACCGACGTACGAGAATATCCGGGAGATGAAGTATCTCCGCGCAGTTTTAAATGGTTGGTCCGCCACTTCATGAAAGATGGATCACTTTCATGATTTACCCCGAGCAGAGACTCTTCGTATCTACCCACCGGCGTGCGCCTCCTTTTCCCTCTCAGGAGTGTCCGATAATTTGTAACCAAACACCACCTTCAGCCCTTTCAATGTGAGAACCTCCATCAACGAAACCACTCTGCCGGAAGGTGGAAAGGATGGAAAGCCCATCTACGTTCCGGCACAAACGTTGTAATGGACAGCTCGTCGCAGTTTTCAAAACCCCGACTAACCCCTAGCCCAGCATCTCGTTCTCACCCATCATTATGCACCGCAGGAAAGACCTCTGGGGACCCGATGGTAAATGTTTAGGCGGTTCTGCCGACTCTGCCTACAGGCGCTGATGAGCTTCCGACCAGCTGATGAGTTTGATCCCGACCGGTTCATTGACGACCGAATGAAGAAGTATTTCGTCCCTAACCCCTTTATCTTTCTTCCCTTCAATACAGGTCCCAGGATTTGTCTTGGTCAACAAGTATGGTTTTTGCCCAATTGCCCATCAACTGCGCACACTGACCTCGCACGTTCAATGCAATCACTTAGTTTGCTTACAACGAGATGTCATTCTTCATGATCCGGTTGCTACAGAACTTCGACAACGTCACCCTTGATATGGATGCACAACCACAGAGGACCACAAGCTTATCAGAGTGGAAGACAAAGAAACGAGAGGTTGAGAGAGACTTGCTTGCGGTCCACCTCACTCTATCCACGAAGGTTAGCTTCGGCGCATGTCTGTGCCGATTCCCACCTTACATGTTTGTGACAGGACGGTATATGGGTGAGGATGAACGAGGTGTCCGTTCCTGAGTGAATTACGGACCGAAACTGCATCATATTTATCTTGGCTTGGATACGGAGCTAGCAAGTACGTGTACAAAGGCCTTGGGTATACAATTCATAACCAAATGGAAGGCGTGATGAGATAAATATGGTGAATAAATTACCAATGCGCAGGCGTTCGAGGAAAGCCTCCGTTTTGGGGACACAAACAAATTGCACTTTTTGATCAGTTTTTGAGCGCACGGGTCTGACGATCAAAAGGCAGTACATCCTTTGGGCAGAAAGGGGGTACCCCTAACCGAAGGATCCACTCGGGAGAAGAGTTTTCCGTATCGACTCTATGTGGGTGCTCGAGGACCACCCGATTGAATGGACCTTGACTGTAGGTACGATCTCTTCCAGCCTCTTCAGTTCCTGTACGACACTGAGCGACAATACGTATTCGAAGACTTGGATTTCTACACAGGAGATGTCTAAAGTTTTGGGATCCATTTTGCATTGGCTTGCCAGTCGAATAAGAGAACCGACGGCTGAGGGTGGGAGGGGGACTACGGATATTGTGGATAAGGTGGAGAGGAGATCCTCTTCGTCAATCACGAACAGCACACGCTGGGCCGTGGTTTTCCTGGCGAAAACGAGAGTCTCCAACCCAGTCATTTGGCTGAACATGTTGCTTAAAGTGTTGTAATCGTTTTCGCAGAACGGTAGGGAAGGAAAGAGAGTGCTTCCGTAAGACAGAACGCTCGTGCACCCGACACGTCCAATGGCCGAAAATCGGTCGGGAAATCACGGTTGAAGAGACCTTGCACCTTGAATGATCCCCCGGCCATTAGACCTAGAGAAGACCTGCGTCACGGCATGCGTCGTGCCGTACTGGAGTAGAATAATCTGAGCTATCCCGGGGAGATTGTCCAAGGATTGAGGCAGAATGTTGCAGAGAGGAGGATCAGGTGAATCGTCAAGCAAGACCTGGACGCTGATACCCGCAGTAGAAGAAAGGTACAAGCGCTCCGGCAGCGGAGATACCGTGAACGAAGAAAGGTCCACATCACAGATGTTTGGGAGTGAGACCCTTCTATAAGGATTTTCACCCACAATATTTCTGCATGAAATGCGGAGGTACCCCAGGGACTTGTTTACCGCCAGGAAGCCAAGCAGGGTGCACAAGTCGATGCAATTGTGGGAAAGAACTCGAAGTCGGAGGAGTGTGTTGTTATGCATAGAAGTTGATTTGTGAGTGGGGTGTGCTTCAGGCGTAGGTTCCTTTAGGACGTTGGGGTTTCCGAGACTACGCCAAATTCAGCATCTAGCGGGAAGATCGAATTTCCATCGTTCTCGGGGAGAGCGTATCGAGGATGTGGGAAGGACGGGGGAGTTCGGAGATACCCGAGCAAGCTCTGCTCCACTCGTGTGCCTCGCCGGTTGACTACTTCCAAACCGCACAGTGCAGTCTAGGGACCTTATCCTCGGTATGCGCGATTGGGTCGCATTCACGAAGTCTGGAGAGCCTCGCAGACAGTAAACGTCGAGTGTTGCGATCTTGGACCTCGAGAGGGCGATCGCTAGCGTATCTGGAGACTGCCTACCACTCAGTGACCTCCATGACCACGCGAACGAACGTATGACCTCTCTCCAGTATCTACAGACTGAGCTCATCTGCACCAATGCCGGATATGACACACATTTTCCGGTTGGCGGCAAACGACTGCTGCTATGGAGGCGATGAACTCCGGTAGAAGCTGGTTTATTCGAACCAGGGAATTTCTAAACGCGCAAAGGTACGACGTGACCCGGTGACCATCCTTGGTTAGGCTATCCACCTGGTGGAGCACGGATTAGTGTGGAATTTTCATGAGATGCCAGAATTAACTCACCGCACCGGAGTATGATTACCTCAGGATTCTCGTTCCAGTACGAGGTACGGCGAGGATGGCCATTTTACAAGAGGTAGCGGGGATTTTACTGGCCGCCATAACAGGCTATGACTTAAGTAAGAATCACTCATGAACCTTCCCGGGTTGTTGCCCGCATCTAAATGTCCTAATTCTCTTGGGTAATGCTTCCGTGACCATAGCCGTTCTAGCGACACGCTTGCTACTGTTTACCATCAAGTCGTGATGCTTCGCCCTCAAGTTTCTTGGATTTGATCACCTCGCAACGCGATAGGATCCCCTTGCCCTTGGCGAATGCTGGTTGTCTCGAGCCTACAAATGCAGACTCGGCGCAGTTATTTCCTCCGATGGTTTTTCGCAGATTCAAGAAGTAGGCAATCCGCCGGAACGTCCACGTTTGACGATTTGACTACAAGTATAAATTGCAAAACAACACATTCTCGCGTCTCGTAGTCTGCTGGCGCATCATTGCTCGGTCTTACTCACGATCAGCGTCATTGTTGAGGTGAGTTGGGGTTTTGAATCATTGTCGATTAACGTTTGCAATATGTTTGGAAACCTCTGCGCCAAATGATATCCAATATCTCCCGCTCTAGCCTCATTCACGCCCGCCCGGTCGTCAACTCCGAACCGATAGTATCTCTACAAACGTGCCTTTGGTCCCCCTTTCAACTCTTGTTCTTGGATGCCCTCAAGTCGCTTGAAAGAATATTCCTTACACCTCGGAATCGGGTCGCCCAGACAACATTTGAGCCGTATTACCACCTCCACTCCGAAATGATACCAACCCTGCATCTCAATTCGCCGTAGTCACGCATCGGTGTTGAAGAAAAGGTCCAGTGTACTTTTAAAGGCGCAAAGCCCAAAGGCTCAAAACAAGGGTTGGTGAATCCATGCTGCGTATTTTTTCTTTTGGCCTGCCGACTTTCGTCCTGCTGGACCCACATCGGGCCTAGGTATCAAGGAACCTGATGTATGCCGACCCAGGGTTCAATATTGATCAGGTATTGGTCAACAGGTTGGATCCGCCTTCCGAGATTATTGCATAGCAATTGGGTGGGTAGTACTTGTGGCCTTATCGAACCTGGACGCCCTGATCTCGAGTTCTGTTCTCGTTGTGATTCCGGCCACTCGCTCCTGTAATTATCTTATCGCCTTCGCAGCAAGATTCGAAAGTCCGTTCTTCGTTAAAGCACCCCGCCCACAGTAACCTTCGCAGTTTCAACCCGGTGTCTAACGATGGTTTCGTATATCGGGGAGCTACTTCCGTACAGCCCTCAGAGATATGTACACTGAATAATATTCAGTACTGTCGGATGGTGCGGATGGCCATTCGACTGCGACGGAAACGCTCGATGGATTAACTGGCGATGGAGAGGCATAGGCATACATCGTCGTGAATACTACGGGAAGGAAAAACATTCTCGTAATACCAAAAGCCCAACAAAATTTCACAGCAAAATCACAGAACAGATCTCCCATCGTAGCACATGATCTACTAAAGTCGTCAATTGGGGCCTTGAACAGATCTCTTCTTTCCCAGGCTCAATGGCTGGACTTGAAGTTCTGGCGGTAATTGTAGCGGATTATCCGGAAATGGGGGTAACCGCGGGAGGTTGTCGGTGAACGCTGTTGGAGGAGGAGATTCCCCATGGTAACTGCCGCTAGACAGTCCCGGTGATGTCGTGTATGTTGATGATGTGAGAGATGCGGCCATAGGGGTGATCCGAACCCTCTCTGCGGCCGTAACAACAGGCAAAGACATCAATGTATCCCCAGACCGATTAGAGATCCACGTCCAAGAATCGTTAGATCCCTGCTGAGAATGCGAAAGCGTCTCGAGGGCTTCTAGAATGGGACTTGGACGGGAGCCGAAGTCACCAGGTCGAACGGCGTATGGACTCGACAAATCTGATCCAGGGCTCGTAGGACCCCGTCTGGGACCTTGCGTGGGTGAAACTGCCGGCGCGTTGTCGCCAGGTTCGTATACGCGGCCCCTGACACTCGGTGTGACACTTTGACGACGGTCGATGGAGGGCCGATATGATGAGGAAGCTTTGATTGGGTCCGGACTGCTCCTCCACATCTCGTCTATGCTCGAAGGGGGGAGGTGGGCGGAGTATTGGGGACTGAGTTCTGTGGCCACGCTGAAGGCGGAAGTTAACCTGTGGTCTTCAACATTCCCAGGTAAATAAACCCCTGGACTAGGTGGACTACGGTCCGTTGTCTGGTCGACATAGCGAAGGTACGCGATGGCTCCAGCGTCGAAAGGAGGACTTGACTGGCGGGGAACGGGGAACTCGGGTGAGAACCGAGTTTGGACTTGAGGCCAGGGTTGAGGTGATCGAGATCGCGCGATCCCTGGCGCATACCCCTGCGGGGGTGGTCCAGGCGGAAGTGGTTGGTCGGTAGGTTGACGTTGATTGTAGTATTCCGCTGCTAGTCCACCTCTGATGTCTGGGGAAGGCGTTGGATTGAAACTCACAACAGCTTGGGAACTACTATTGCTTTCCTTCGTCACACTACCTGGTCCAGCAGTGTGACTGAGGCTCCTCGATTGGGTTCTTGCCCGTGGATCGTCCGTAAATGGATCAGAATACACTGCCCCTCCTGGACCGTCGCCGATGATGAGAGGTTGACTAACTGCAACCATCTCACCGTCGAGGTCTAGGAATGGATCGAGAGTTGTTCTTTGACGAACTCTCTTCAAATAACGTTTTCTGCATAAAATTGCTAGAAGAGCCACTACGATCGCAAAAGCAATCGCGCCCGTCGTTACTGCCACGATCAATCCTGCACGCCCAGAAGAAGTCCTGGACTGAGTGGGATTCTAGAGATTTCTCGCGTATCAGGACTGGGATCCTACAAGAAAAATTTTAGGATAACACGTACGCCAGAACCATTGCCAAATGTTGGGAATGTAGTTGTGGTCACGGGCGGGGGGAAAGATGTCGAGGAGAAAGTATTCGAGAAGGGGATCGTCGAGGAGATGAATTCGCTCGATGTCGTCGAGGAGGTGGAAGGTGTTGGAGAGTGGGAGGATGTCGTTAAAGAAGAGTCAGAAGTCGTAAAGCTTGATCCGGATACTGAAGAGAGACCTGTCGTGAACGATGAACCCAATGAAGTTGAAGAAAAGGTGGAAAGCGAATCACCAGAGAATGTGGACGTGAAGGTGAGAGAGTTTGAGAAACTTTTGGAGAGTGGGTCAGAAGTGGGACTAGGACTTGATAACGAAAACGAGGAAGAGGGGTCGATCGTGATGGATGAATCCGAGAATGAGTTGGGGATGAACACGCTGCTTATGTCTGTCTGCAGAGTCGCGGGTGGAGGTGTATTCGTCAAGGTGGGCGGAAGTGATGTAGGGTCTCCAGGCATGGGCGTCGACGTGTCCAATGTCCCAGTGCTCGACGGAAACACGACCGTCATCGCTGGATCATCCGTCTGAGTGAGCGTCGGTGGTAGACTTGTATCGAAGGAAGCAGAATCGAGGGACGACATTGATGGGGGGAAGTCTGGCGTTTCCATCAAAGTGGGCAACGGATCACTGTCATCGTCCCTGGTCGAAAACGGAGGGATTGGGCCCGTAAAGCTGAAGGGGGGTAAGGTGAGGAAGGCAGTATCGAACCTGGTGTCGGGGCCGTCGCTCATGAAGAGAGCCGACGAACCTCAATGACAGAGTGCGGGCGACGAACGATGAGCGTTATATGCAGAACTAGTATACTACCCGAGAGCAAGAGTGCGAAAAGGAGGGTCACCGTCTGTACAGCCTTGGACCTCTCTCTTTGCAGTAAAGCCCAACGCCGGCGTACCCTTTGATCCGCTCATGCAATGACCGCGCTGGCCAATCTCACCTCGAATTCTCAGAGCATCCGGAATCCACATCTATAACAAGGGGAAAGAACTTCTAGGTCTATGAGGAAGAGTTACCCCGCTTGTTCCTTCCTTCCCCTTCTTCGTCCACAGGAGGCCCCTCGCTCAGGATCTTCCACACCTTGCGTACCGCCGACTGGGCAACCGTCCACGGTTCACGCGTCTGCGCCTTTTCCCACATTCGCGTATATAACTCTCGTTGTCGACCATCGTCAAACGTTCCCTGAACGAGAGTCATAAGCTTGAACGTGGGAGCCATGTAATTCTTGATCGCGTTTCCGAGCAACAAATGAGGCGGTGGCACAGGTACAAGCCAAGTGTTTTCACTGCATTTAAGGAACACAGACCCAAGTTAGCGGGCAGGCATTAAGAACCAAAAGCCGGAAGCTCACGTCAAGTCAGGGAAAGACTGCCTGATCCGGGGACCTTGGACTCTCTCCTTCCCTTCATCGTCCACCTCGTCCTCGCCCTTTGTCCGTCTCCTTCTGTAGTCATCGTTTACGTTATCCTTGTACTTTTGCCAGTCTGACTGCCACTTCAAATCCCTGCTCATCATATCCATCTGTTCTTGTGCGGCCCACCTTGACGTAGTGGACCACAGGTACCATCCAGGTTCCCAGTATCGTACCTCGTCTTCGTCGTTGGAGTTCGAAGATGACCATCCGTGTCGTGAGGGTGAAGGTGAATCTTCATCTACATCAACATCCGATACGTCTTGCAAGGATGACGGTCCGGAATTCCGACTCCGTCTCGATTGTCCCTCGACGGGCAGTTTATACTTCACGGCCACGGAAGCGTCAATCTTTTCCGGAAGCTTCGAATGCTCCCGTTCGTACGCTCGAATAGCATCCTGGAGTTCGTGCATGGTCATGGCTCTCCGGACCTCGTGTCGGAAAACCTTGCGTATGCAGATGGATCGACACCAGGGTTCCTGTTGCTGAGCCCTACCTCGGACCGTCTGGGAACAATATGTGAAACACCGTTGGTCGACCTGTCTAATGTTCACACCTGTCGCAAGGTCGTTGGTTAGCATGAAGAAGGGTGAAATCGGTAGTCCCGAAGACCACTTACCCTGCGGAGGCAGCATGATGCTGATGGACGGCCAGTTGTCCCATATCGGGTTTGAAGCTCGTTGTCGACTACTCTCTGCACTCCTTGTTGCTGACGACGAGGCGGGGGGTGAAGACATAGAGGCCAGACAGTGTGAATCTGCTACAGAATAATGCGAAGGGGGAGGGGAGATACAAAGAGGGATAAGGATACCCGAGTGACATGAGCGTAAACTGTGCTTCTGCCCCAGTCCAACTCAATTCCGATGCTACGTGAGAATAAATTCCCTAATCGGAATACCCCAGCTATCTTCGCTTTTTCTGCGCTTTTTTTTTTTCTTCAACCCGTGCGGACTGAAGAACCGCTATCGCAGCTCACGCACAGAGGCAAAAAATAGTACAAGTCGTACTGTTTTCCCTCTCCTTCTGCTGTGGGGAAAGTCCCCGGAGACCCCGTAGAGTCCCCCGACCCTCGAGCCTTTCCAATCTTCCGAAGTGAACGACCCCCCTCAAAGGAAAGCCGCCGCTTCCAAGTACAGCAGGTTCACTCTAGTTCGCTTCGCGCTCTTCATGGGCAAGGAAGTGTGGCTTGAGGGAGGACGATGTGTTTTTGACCCTTTGTCTTGTGTTCCTGGCTTAATTGACTGGAACCGACAAGCTGTCTCGCCTTCGCCCTCTCTGCGACTGCCCTTTGATTTTATGCCCTTCGTCTGTCTCCAGGGTACGAAGGTTACGCGAAGATACGAGCGTCCTTCATACTTAGGCGTTGTGGCGTTTGTGTCATTGGGCTATTGTTCCTCATAGACAAAGTTATGCGGTTGCTTGATTGGATGCTTTTGCATTCCTTTCATTCTACAGAATGGGGCTTACCATCAGCCCGCACGGTTCGCTATTTTTTCCTCTCCTTCGAGCACTCGTCTGCTCTGATGTACCTTCGTTGTCCTCAAGGTTTGGCCCAAGGTGAGCAATCCGCCTTCGGTTTACTACTTAGTGATGTTTCAACTTTGTTTGAATTTCTTCAGGGAGTAATACCGGTCCGTTGCGGATCGGGTGTGCTCCATAGTTTGACACCCCTGATTCTCCTTGCATCTTCCATGGGATGATCTATCTAACCTATCTCCCGGTTGTCAGGGATCTTTCATGTATTGTAAAAGGAATGTACGCAGGTGAATATACATAGGATACGCTTCAAACGTCTTCATACTACTGTAGTGGGAGAGTAAGGGGTGAGACTAGAGATTACAGACGGCACGATAAGCATAGCGCAAGCAGTGAGTGAGGGCGCAAAGAGAATGAAACACGATAACGGAAAGGTAACATATCAATCGACGTCCATTCGGGAGGCGAGGTCACCGCCGTGACCCCCACGTTTTGGGCGACTGCGACCGCGACCTCTACCATTTCGACCACCCCTAGTGGGTTGCTGAATATAGTCCTTAGGGTTTGTACCCGGTGGGGCGAGCAACACTTGAGCTCGTGAATCTTGGGCCATAATATCATCCGAGCGCAGTTTTCTACAACCTCTGTCAGTCTAACGGAATTGATGAGCATATCTTGTCACGCACGATGTGGAGGAGGGAGTAATCAGTGCGTCGACACTCCCATCCTTCGCGGGTCCCACGTCCAAACGAGCGGCGAGGTTGACTGGCTGCCCGCCGACGCTCCTGACAACCAACGTCCTCCCGTCTGCAGTCTCACCATTGAACTTCCTGACAGCCGACAACGCATCCCTCTCTTCCTTGAAAACGAGTCGGACGACGACCGAACCGTCGGTAGGTCCGGGCGACTGTACATAACTTTTCACAATAGGTCCGCACCGCTTGAAAATTGCCTGTGGGTCACCACACATCATCAACACTTAGACTCAAAGAGATGAGCAACAAATTGAATGGGCTGACCTCCACGTCATCAGCAGTAGTCCCAGCCACCAACCCCTTGACCTCAATCAAGTTACCCCGTACGCTCGCACCCTTGATACTAATATCCTTGGTCCCCGTCGCCTTCTCCAACGCTCTCGCAGCCGCTCCCATATTGACCTTTGGGGGCTTCTGCTGGTCACTAAGCCGTTCAACGAGACTAGACTTTTGACTTCCCCCTCCAAGGAACATGTCGTGTTCCCAGGGGGAGTTAATGTCGCCCTTAGGTGGTCGCTCCTTGCGGTTCTTTTGTGTTAAGCCGAGAAAAATAAAGTTGAGGATATAGTCGCTTATCGCAAGATCGACGGAGGACGCACGTATGGGCCAGAGGATCGGTATTGCTTGTTCCTGACTGGGCCCGTCTGGCCGTCAGCCTCGGATGGGGTGATATTCATGCGCTCGAGCAAAGTAGTCATTGCGACTCTGACGGCCGAAAACGCGAAAAACGAAAGGAAGAAGGAAGGGACGAAAAGAGGAAGAGGGATGATGGTGGGAACGAGCTGAGTGAGGTTTCTGTGGCCGTGGCTGTTCGTGACTGTGACGGGAATGTCGTCACTGAGCATATCTCGTCACGCCTACCTCCGGATACTATGGGTCTGCAGAAAATGGGATTAACTCCGTACATACAACTCATAAAGACCGGACCGAAGAACGATCCAAAGTGATGACCACTTGAGATCTCATTTCCGCCAGCGTTGGGACCGAGACAGCAGCGGTGATGCTCTCGGGCGTCCTGGGCAAAAACCTGCCCGAGTAACCTCTTGCAACTGTAGGACCCTGTAGTGCCCCTCTCAACACACCAAGCTCTTCGTCAGCCCTCATTGACATATTCTCGATGTCCTCGGATTTCTCTTCCTCAATATCCGCCAATGGTTCCGGTTTTCGTTCTTCGCAATCACAAGCTCCGGGTGGGCCGATACATAAAAGTGAAGATGTGTTCCTGCTGCGCATGCTGATTCCAAGGGCAGGCGTGGAGAGCTCTTCTTGCCGGGGATGCCGTTTGTCGTGATAGTATCGAAGTAGAGCAGTGAGTGAAATCGGAGTCGGTTCGCCGTAGATGTCACGATACCATATTTGTGCGTCGAGCCCAGTGATATACATCGCAGCGGCCAAGATAAAGAATAGCAGAGAGTAGCTCGAGACTAGCAGCGACGTCAACGTGGGAAACTAACTGTAGGTTGACCAAAGCTTACGAAGAGCTGCGTTCAGGACATAAACGACTTTCATCGTCACGAATGGTCGGTCAACCGGGATCTCGGTGGGGAGTACAAAGGCGACCATCAAACAAGCAACTGTAGCCCGATTACCACTCGCATGGGTTGATAGGGCCAAACGAGACAAACCTATAACGAATGGTGCCACAGAAAACGTCCATACTGCCTCCCAGAGGACTGTCTGCTTGAAGATCCATCCAAATCTCCATCGTTTGCCAAGGGCCGGAAGTAAGAACCTGGGAGAGTGTGTTAGCCCAAGCTATGATCCAGAATCGCCACCGTACGATGAGAAGACGAGGAGAGCGGCCGCAAGTAGGATCGGTGTTATGACGATGAGGGCGGATTTGGATTGCAGGTAGGAATATTCAGTCCAGATGAAGGTGATTGAAACGAGCGACAACACAAAGATTAAGCCTGATGTTAGGTAGGGCATGTTCAGTGCGACTCGGGAGAGATGATAACCTTCAGCTTACTGAAGGAAATAGCCCGAAAATCCATGAAACAAAACCCCATGTTAGAGGCGTGTGGTAGGGAACGTGTGGGCAGTCTGTGGGGGTATTAAAAAGCCAGATTCGCAGAGTGAGAGTCCGAGAGAGATAGAGAGCAGGAGGGGTGTAGAAAGTTCGTCTCCAATTTCTGTTCAGGGGGTTCAATTCCAGACCCAGGCACATTTGCAAAGTCACGGTTCAATCCAAGCCTCAAGAGCCCTCAGAGGTGTCCGTCTTCGTGGAATACACAAAGCAAGATGAAGGCGGTCAGAGTCAGCCAAGAGTCGGAGACAGGTTATCGGGATTCCAGAGACCAAGATATTAAATACTGTACTTCGTACCGGTCAGAGTCCCCCGGCAGAATCCAAAATATATCCCCGTGCACACGGCTGTTCTCCTCGCTTGGGTGTGCCAACGTATGTGGTTGCGTGGGACGCTTACCTCGATCAAGTTTACTCCAGAACCACCATCTCACCTTCTCGTCGCATCTACGCGTCTACTGATGAGGCAACGATCCGAACCCCTTTACTCTTTGCTCTCTCGATGTCTTCATATTTATGCTATACTGGCGACGATATATACCCTCGGTAACTTGTCAATCTCTGTTTTCCGCCACCAGCCTCTCTCCCGGAACCGCCTTCTTCACCCGTCACCTTCTCAAATAACCTTCCCCTCCAATATGACCACACAACAAGTTGAGGAGTTTCTCTGGTCAAACTTCTCGCTCTCCAGCCACCGCTCTCTTGCCGCTTGGGACCCAATCTTATCTAGAGCCTTCCCCCGACTCATGCACCCTTCGAGAATTATACCGTACTACTATCGTGCTACTGGAAACCCTGGAAACGATGACATCACCGTAACAACTCTGATATCAGGCGACAGGTTCCCCGTCTTCCGCAACCTAGTCCGGAGGTATAAAGGTGTGCTCACCCCCGCTATATGCACTGTCAACCCATCCTCGACGTCCGTCTAGGCCCAATATCTGTCACAATTCACGCATCTGTGTTCTCTCTGGACATCCTAGTCGATCTCCACACCATGTATACATCTTCACCTGACTTCTCAACTTACGTCGACGTCCATCTCGTTCTCTCTCCATTCCAAATGTCTGAGGGCTCTAGGCAATTCAACGCTTGGAGAAATTTGGCTCGGCTGTACGCGCGAACAGACTTCGTGATGATGTTGGATGTCGATTTTGTTCCCTGCACCGATTTTCGGTCTTTCATCAAACACAACCTGAACCGTCGCTTGCTTGGACTGGGAGTTGACGACGCGGAAGCCCGCAAGCTTATGGAACGGTTTGTACGAGGGAACCTTGCTTTTGTCATCCCTGCTTTCGAGTACACTAGGCAAGAGGATGGCACGAATCCTGACACCTTCCCTCATGACAAGACGGTCAGCTACTTCGTGTTTGTCGCAGATCATCCTCATTTGATAACCACCTAGGAACTTTTGAGCTTGGTCCACGCGGAGCCTCCCCGGATCACTCCATTTCACGCTGCCTGGGCACGCGGTCATCAAAGTACGAATTACACCAAGTATTATTCCGTCCCTCCGGGGTCAGGTCAAGTCTACCAAGTCGTTAAACACGACAACGCATATGAACCGTACACCATCTTCAGTAACAAGGCTGTGTGGTAAGTACACATTTTCTTCAGGAGCAACGTGTCGATCGGAAGGTCATAGGTGCGATGAACGTTTTATCGGGTACGGTGCAAATAAAGCGGCGTGTCTCTTTGGGATGTCCATCAGTGGAATGGAATTCTATATTCTAGCGGACCATTTCTTGATCCACAGAAGCCACCTTTATGCAGAAAAAGCAAGGGCGACGGAGGTATTATTCGATTGACTTTTTCACACAGACGCTGAATCTGTTCCTCTAGAGAGGGTACAATCGTAAACTTTATCTTGACTTCCAGGAGGAGCTTTGCGTCCGTTCCGTTCACAAGTTTGTGCGAGATGGTGAACATAATACCACGCTGGCACCCAGTTTTCAGGAAAGGTGTCTACTACCAAGGATCGTGGACTCGATGGCCCAGGTATTGTTGTACCCTTGTATCTGTAACGATCCACCCACTGAACCAAGAAACCCAGGTATTTCAGGAGTATTTGCAGCGCCCCCCACTAACAAGCCAAAACGCGATGCACTCCGTTGAGGGAGATGGCCTAACATCATAAGTTATTAACATATGTATATTTACGAGCCACAGATGCATGCACGGAAATTAATCAATAAATAGCTGCTCTCTCACAAGTCCGCTGTCCAAAATCTGAGAAAAGGGGTCGAAAACTCGGTACTATGAAACAAAAAACAACATGAGGTATGAATCATATGTCCGAAATTAAAGTGAGTCCTATACGAAATAAACATTGGTCATAACGCGGTTAAGATGGTCCTTCACTTGGCCTCGATAGGAGAAGAACTCAGAATCTCCTCCAGAATGACTTTGGGTTTGACCAGGACCGTATCGACCCAACCGACCTCGTTGTCTGCCTTGACGAGCCTTCGAAGGCCAAGGTCAGTGGTACACATCACTTTGAGGTCCATTCGAGCGCCATATGATTTCCAATTGCCATAATCGTCTTCCATCCAGTTGGGATCAAAAATATCCTGAGCGTGTGCCCAGGTGGTCTCGACGTCCGCCGCCGTTACCTCCTCGCCCAGCATCCTGTTGAGCTTCAATGCCATCTCGACGACCGTAGAGATCCTGTCACCCGCCATACGGATTATCGTCTCGGACATCTGGTCGTGCTTGTTGTGAATGCCGGCACAGAGGACGACATCGGCCAGGGAATCGGAGATATGCATAATGAATCGCCTGCGAATTCCGTCCGGATTGGGATCGAGAAGTTTCTGGATGTGTTTGCGAGTTTGGGCACGCCAGTGACCTGCAGCAGCCTGTCCCTCTGCAAGGCGAAAAGTGTGTCAGTCATTCATGTACTCTATCGACCGAAGGCTAAGGACCACACACCGTCCAACCAGACGTTCCTGTAAACCTCGCCAAAGAACTGGGGAGCTGGGTCCGCTTGGAAGTGCCAGGCCGCGCTTACCCAATCCGCAAACACGACAATGCATGCCTGGAACGCGATACGAAGCACCGCCGGGTTGTTTTCGTGGGGGACATTCTGGACGAGATCTACGAACTTGGTACCGAACATCTCCTTGACACGGGTGCTGGCCGTGCGGTTGTCGATGTCTTGGAGAGGTCGACCTTTGACGGAGCTGCAGGCTTCGGCAAGCAGAGCAGCGGCCTGGAATATTTCGGCGTTGAGACGGCCGACGAGCTTGATTGCGTCGGTATCCACGACGGTGTCGGATTGGGGGAGGAGCGCGCGTATGTTTGCAAGGTCCGCGGACTGTGACTCTACGGTGGAGAGCGAGCCGTTGAGACGAGATTGCAGTACTCCGATGTCCTTCTCGCGGGTTGCTGCAATGGCCTTGACTTCAGTGAGCTCAGTCATGAGCGAGTCTGCCCGGCTGGTCTGCTCCTGAAGTTGTTGAACTAACCCGCGGTTTTCCTCCTGCAGACGGCCCATCGTTGTCGTGAACTCGCTCTTCTTCTTCTCCATCTCCTCCACCAATAACTCGAGGTATCCGGTCACGGAAGCCAGCTTCTGGGTAATGTCTGCGAGTTCCTCCCGCCCCTTCTTCTCCTTATCGTCCAACAATCGTACCTCCCCCTTCTTCAGATCCAGCTCCGCAAGTGCGCGCTTAAGCTCGCTCTCGAGGGTGCGGAAGCCCTTGAGGCTGATGATCTCGTAATCGTCTTCAAAATCGAACTCCAACTCTGGATCGCTAGGATCGCTTGAGTCATTCCCATCAGAAAAGGTCGTGACCCCGCTCTTCTTTCCCGGCCTTTTGAAGGCAGAGAAACAAGACGCGTACTGGGAAGGGAAAGAGAATAGGCGGGAGAGGAATCGTAAGAAGTTGAGAGTAATTCGATACATCGGTCGACCCACAGGCATAGCTCAGCTACTGCAGGGAGGGTCAATAGGAGCGAAACCAGATGGAAAGGTGAGATGCCGCATGGGACGGTGATTCGTCAGGCTTATAAGTGTTGCGCCACTGCCAGGACGCATTGTAGGGCTGCGCGAAGGGTGCATGTCACTCTGGCAGTGAGTGGCACGCAGCCAACACACCAGAGAGTGTTCATTCCCCTGCACACGTGGACAGGTGATATTAAGCTTTTGAATTCGGCGGAGCCATCGGGGAAGCAGGGAACGTGTCGCGTTTGGGTTCTTTAGGAAGGAGCGGACGGACCAGGCATATGTGGTTCGGTACTTTACGTTGACCCAGCATGTGGCAAACGCGCTGGTGGGAATCTCCAAAAGCCTATGATAGCGGCATTGAGAATGAGTTTCAAGGCAGAATGGCCGAGTGGTCTAAGGCGCTAGAATCAGGCTGTTATGGCAACCTATCTAGTCCGAAAGGGCGTGGGTTCGAACCCCACTTCTGTCATCCCGAATCTCTTTTTCCATCGACTACGGTTGGATCACGTTCAATGGGGAAGTGATATTCGAACAACTTTTCTAAGGCCTCGGCAAATAATAGTGCTCATTGCCGTGTCCCTTCCATGTATCACAATGGAAGTGAGAGAAACAAGACGCGGATGTTATCGTACAGGTCCCGAGTTCATCTAGGGGAAGGATCAGAAAGTAAGGAACATCATTAGTGGTTGTCGAACCGAAAATCTCGTAATGAAGCCGCCGGGAATCTGTGCTCGTAGAGAGTGATATGGGATCCGCAAGCCTAGCCAAATCCTGAAGCTCCAAGTTTCAAATTCAGAATCGCATGGAGCTGAGAGTCGATGTCCATAACACCCTTCAAGTAACCGTTGGTCATCGCACCGACATTCGTGTGGAAATGAGAAACGTCGACACCAAGGTCTCTCCTCAAGTGTTTAACATATTGCATGTGTTCCGTGTGACTGTGGCCTGGGTAAACGTTCCGGGGCATTCGGGATATACAAACCGGGCTTACCCATGCTTCTTTTCCCAAGCTCGTGCGTCAGAAATTAGCAGTGTTACGTCTTCCTTGCGGTCTGCCACGACCCTCCTCTCCTCCTCATCCCAGTTGGCGTAGAATGGTCTATGTGGAAGAGACTGACGAGGATCGTCGCCGTACCAATCCGGCAGCCTTTTTTCCGCGTCACCGAGTTTCCCTCTTGCCAGAAGGTCGTGGATATACTATTGAGGCAGATCAAAAAATGCTTGAACAACAGGGAGAGAGTCAAACCTACATTCAGACAGGACCAGGTAACAAGGGAGACATACGTTTTCCTTGCCTCTTGTTGCCGTGTCCATGAAGAAACGGATTCAAGGGCTCGTTCCTCGTCTTCAGGCAGAAGAGCGAACCCATCAACTATCCTGGCGTGTGTATCGTTCTTGTAGCTCCTGTTCAGCCTGAGGACATGGTGGCACGTAGTGACAGTGTGCCGCCTGATCGTCTCTAGTTGTGCAAGGAGGTCCAGGAGATCTCCGGTTTGGTTAACGATGAACGTGGGGCATAGGATGCCTTTGACCGCGTAGCATAACATATCTACCGCAGCGGCTCGAGATTTGTCAACACGTTTATCCCAATAACCTGTGTTGACCTCCCATCAGTTATCTGTCCATGAAAACTGGAGAGTTGTGACTACGTGCTAAATATCTCCCGTTGGGATTTCAAATCGGCTAAGTCTGCCGTCCGAACAACTTCCATAAACTGCTCGGCACTTTTGATGTGATTCATCGTGAGAGGGGGTGTGGGGGTTACGGGTCGTCCAGGGTTAGGTGGACGCGTTGAGGACAGCCTGGACGCGCCGTTCGATCATCAAAACCCGGTTGAGCTTTTTCTGCCGGCGGAACACTCACCCTTGACCACAATCACCATCTCACCCCTTGTTCATGGTACGAAAACAAAAAGCTGGCACTTCATTCACGCTCACTCTGACGAACAAATTTCTTTTTTTGTTTGCTGTGAATAGGCTTCGAGGGTGGAGATCCTCAATGACGGCGGCTTCCGGTCTGATGGGCGGAAACAATATGAACTGAGAGACATCGTCATCGATCTCTCTCAACAGGGCTCAGCGGATGGCTCTGTCGTGCTTTCGCATGGCTTGACTCAGGTCTCTGCGTCGGTGTTTGGACCGCGAGAGGCCAAGATGCGGTCTCAAACTCTGCACGACCGAGCGAACATCAACATTGAGGTCACGTTCGCGCCATTCAGCATGGGAGAAAGGCGAAAACGTTCCCGGAATGATAAGTAAGCTGTGGAAATTTTTCCTTCCGAGTATGTCTAGATTAATTTTATGGTTATACCGTGGCGCTACTACCTGCCCCAGACGTGTTTTGGATTTCGCATCGACGATCAAGGCGACTTTTGAACCTGCCATTCAAACGAAATTGTACCCCCGCTCCCAAATCGATATCTACATTAACGTTTTACAACAAGATGGGGGAGTCTTACAGGCGTGCATAAACGCCACTACTTTGGCTCTCGCTGCCGCCGGGATACCCCTTTTAGATTTCGTTTGCGCCGTCACCGGGGGCGTTCAATCCGCCTCACCCCTTCTCGACCTGACGACTCTAGAGGAAAACGATGTCCCTCATCTTACGGTGGCAGTGATGCCCAGAACGGGAAACATCACACTCCTGACGATGGAGACGAGATTGCATGTGGATAGGTTTGAGGAAATCTTTCAGTTGGTGACCAGTGCAGGACACGTGTTGCATAAGGAAATGAAGGCTGCGATCAAGGACAGGACGAGGACACTGGTTGCAGCTATGAGTGTGGCGCCAAAGGCTGTAGGGGAGAAAGACCCTCTGTATTCTGAACGAATGGATGATTCTTGAATCTCAACCTCACGCTTGAGTACAGGAAGGAGGATTCGATGCGTGGTATTTGGCATGGCGGTACAGGGCAACATGATATCTATACGGTTTACACGAGGAGTTGTGGTGCGTCGAGCACCGAATTGAGCCGATACGGACAGACAAACTGAATAGGAGAAACAAGAGGGAACAAGAAAACGAGGCAAAACGTAGAGCAAGAAAGTGAACAAAGCTACAGTATGGGTACAGAGTGTTTCGTTTCACGCTTACGCATCATCCTGTGCCAATTCGGCCTTTTTTGAATGGCCGGTTGGGTCCAGACGATAACGTCAGTCGTCAGGAGGGGAGAAGCAGTCAAATGCCTCTGGGATCCCGGTTCCAAGCCGAACTCACTGCCTGGCAAATGGCCCAGTGTGCCTTGCACTATCAAACGAGGACAGTAAGATGGGCCAGGCGTTGAGCACCAGGTACAGAGAGGTGAAACTCACCCTGTTCTTCTACATGTGGAGTGATGCGGCATTGAGAGGTCGTGTCGATGGTAAATATGCCAGCGTCTGCACAGCATTTCGCGTCCCCGTACATTCCACAAGTGCATTTATCTATGGCTTGCTTGAGGACTTTGGTTTCCCAACCGTTCAGGAACGCAGCGTAAAAGTTGCACCCTGTAGCGTCGCCGTTGGAGAAAACGAAAGGCTGTTCGGGGTTCAGAGCGTGTTTTGTTAGGGAGTAGAATTCGGTGGTGTCCCAGTGGGCCTCTACTTGGATTTGGGGAAGGTTTACAGGGTACGCAGGATCTGTACATTTTCCGTCGGCTGCGAAGGCAACGTGGACCTTATGGGAATCGGAATCAAGATTCTAAGGAGAGCCCAATTTAATGTGCTTGGAGATACGTTATAGGAAGACGAACCTTTCCGTCCCAACAGCTTGGAAACGTCTGCCAGACGTGAGTTCGTTTCTGTGGGTGGGTGCGGTTAAAGGGAACGTACAACTTGAGATCGAAGTCCACCCGGACACTGTAGAGCTGGGAGTACGCTGTGACGAGAGGCTTGAGCCAATGGGTTGAGACAGAGGAACGTTTCGTCCGGTGTGGAGTCAGATTCGTTCTTGGATCGGGAAGTCGGACTGCCGGCAAGCATTCTAAAGTCGTCAGGGAACGGGATGGCTTCCCCAGGGTTGAACAGGTATTTGACCGAAACTGTTCCTTCAACACTTGTGAAGCTCCTGTTGGTCCATTGGAAGTAGAGGGTCGGTGTCCAGTAATTAGACTTGTCCTCTACGATCGGTCCGGAAGTGCATTTACTGGCGCGAAGGTCCTCGGAGGTAGCATAGGGACCAAAATTACTGCCACCAATAACTGCGATGGAAGGTCAGATCAAGTACCCGTTGAGGACGTTTCTGGCGACACGCGACACGGACCAGTGTGAACGTGGGGAGCGATCGCGCCGGGTGAGCTTACAGGGTCGACACGTTCAGTGATGAGAACATTTTCTGAGAGAAAACCATGAGCCTGAGCACGAAGACCCCACTCCATGCGTGTGGGCTGAGCGTGAGGTCTCGAGGGACAACTCACTCATGTTCATGACCCAAAATGCTTCGGCCGAGACGGTTGCTGTCAGGATGTACAAGACGGAAGGGGACGACTTCATGTTGAGGATATTGCGGGGGTGTTTAGATAAAAATCGTGGTAAAGAATGCGCTGCAGTAAAAGAGAGGAGCTAGAAGGGAATGGCTTTGGATTGTCGAGCGCAGAGGGAGACCCGGATAGTCGGCGATACGGGGGAACGAGGTCGCTTTGAGAGAGAGGTCGTAGTCTGTAACGTGGGTGCTGCAGCCCCCGGCCAGGGTGCTCCGTTCAATATTTATGAGACGTGCATTGTCTGCGTAGATTCTGTTGGTCACATCAGATGCCGACGTAATGTGTGTTGACAGGAGTCCCAGAACAGACGGCAATTGAGCTTGAACCATTTTGGTCCCCTGGCATCCGAGAAAATTGGGCAGAATCACTTCTTCGCCTGAAATATACCAGCATATCCGTCGTCAGAGTAAAGGACCCAGAGAATGCAAATCCCTTCGATCATCTCTGACTTTGAGTATGGAAACCTTCATGACGATCTCTGTATCTGTCCGATACGACATCTCCATCGCTCGTGCGCTTTTTGGCCACCAAGCGTCATAGGGCCATCAGAAATGAGGCTTATCGTGGTTACAGCGTGTTCTTCGGTTCCGGCCACCGGCCAAAGGTCAATGTCCACCTTTTACCTCCAGGACACAATCCACCGCTACCCTGATGGACGCGTTCGAGCAACAACCGTACAACGGAACATCCACCAAACTTCTTCTGGCATTTGATATCGGCACATCCTTCAGTTCCATCTCCTATTGCATCCTTAACCCTGGCCAAGTCCCCGTGATCCGAAACGTGAACAGGTGCGACCACTGTCCACAGCATCAACCCGGTCTATGACTCTGACCAAGCTTTTCAAGGTTTCCCCGTCAGCACCATGCGGACCGTATTGAAAAAGTTCCTTCTGTAATCTACTATGATCAAGGCGGACGGCTACGCGCAATCGGTGCGGATATATTGGACCCAGAAACTAATGCCGAAGCAGCAGATGAGGATTGGATCAAAGTTGCATGGCAAGTTTGCGACTCTCGGGTTTGTCGTACCTCTGTTCATTCCTCATGCATTCGCAGGTTCAAGTTGCTTTTCGGGCCTAAGAGGGCTGCAAAACTCGGCCTTCATTGTCCCCTTCCTCCAAACAAGGCGAAAGAAGACGTGCTCTCAGATTACCTCCAATATCTTTACGACTGCAGCAGGGACTTTATCGAGGACGCACATCCGGACGGGGTGTTACTCTGGAAATCTTTACATGGAGACGCACAATTCATTCTCAGCCACCCAACCGCCTGGGGTGGGAAACAGCACGACATGCTGCGAGGGTGTATGACTCAAAGCGGTCTACTCCCTGATGCTCATTCGAGTAGAATGTCATTTATCAGTGAGGGAGAAGCGAACCTACACTACATCATGCGTCACAGACACGAATTGGGTTTGAACGGTGATGCGAGTTATATTGATACACACTTCCTCCGCCAGTCATCTTCATACTTATATATAAGCAGAACGGAGCGGGTATTCTCGTCCTCGACGCTGGCGCAGGTACTGTCGACATTGGTTCCTATAATGTTATACAATGGTCCCCTATCATCATGGAGGAGATGAACATTCCAGAGAGTGCGTCCGTCCTAACTTTTCAGCTCTCAGTCGACTGAACACCCCCCGGACACCAGGTCTAGTTCTTGGTTCTCACGTACTCGCTGTTGAATTGCGGGCAATGCTTGATCGTAATCAATTCCCTCCTATTCGCCGGCATCTGTCCTGACGCTTACTTAGAGGTTGTCGATAAGTGTGAAGCGTTGAGCATGTATGAGTCCTTCGAACAGTTCACGTCTTCCCCTGCCGACCAGAGGACAGAAAAAATACAGTACGTCCTCACATCCATTTCATCCTCGCCGAACTATCGAACCATCCTCCAAGCCCGGGTGTCGTCAAGATGTTCGAATCTTGTGTTTCGGCTTTAGTCGACGCGATAAATATTCAGAGGCAAGGGAACGTTTCCAGGATTAGGGTGAGTGCTCCTTCGTTGATTTTCGTCGACAGCGAGTGAAATCCGTCCGCAGACAGCATTCTTTCTTGGGGGCCTTTCTTTGGGATCTCGTTTCTGCGAGAAACTGGTCTCTCGTCTCCGGTTTATGCACATCCGGGTGTTCAGACCGGAACATCTACTGTAAGCCTGCTGAATTCAAGTGCATTGGTTCCGTCTCTTACCCGAATCCAAGTGGACATGCTGTGTCGGAGGGCTCGATCTCCTGCTACCTCAATAACCACGTCATATATCGCGCCGCAAGGTTCACATATGGTGTTAAATGCACTCGTGAGTTCGAGCAGAACGATCCGGAACACCAGCGAAGGCGGAGGAATGCCTTTGTTAACCCCTCCGGGAAGGTGTTCTTACCCAATGGATACCAAGCAATTCTAAAGAAGGTGAGAGGGATTACGATCGGTACTCCCAAGTGGTAATAACCGGTGATGTAGGGAACAAGGGTTTCACGGGATCGCGAATTTTCCTGGGCGTTCGTACATGAATGCAGTCACCAAGCGGAAACTACCACTGCCTCGTGCGAGATCATTTGCTACGCCGGAGATTCAGTTAATCCTCAGTGGATAGATACCGAACTGGGTACGGCTGCTCACTTGACTTGTCTACCTTGATTCCGCATCTGACTTCAAAGAAGATAAATACAAGACGTTGTGCACGATCAAAGCTGACGTCTCGAATGTCCCAGTCTCCCCCTTGAAACGATCGCCAGTTCATTTCACTCAAGCAGAGAGCGCACGTCCGTTCTACAGGCGGAAATTCTGGGTTGTTCTCTCGTTCGGAATGGCGGAGATGAAGGCTGAGGTGAAGTGGTTTGAAGGGGTACGTACGAACTACTCGCTTGGATTCATTCTGGCTCACGGCAACTTTATGGATAGAATGAGGAGAGAAGGCAACTCTTTCCCCTGTCTCAAGCCCCGTTCACTAACGTCCCTTCTAGGAGTCCGGCAAAGGTTATTTATGAAGGGTGATCGGACGTGTATACTAGTAAGAGTGGATATAAGAGGGTTTCAAAAACACCTACTACTCTTTGTTTTCGCCTTCAGGTTCGACCAGATCCTGTTCAAGAATCACTTTTGGTTTTCGGAGCACCTTCTCCTCGTTGTCCGACCTCCGAAGGAGTCCGATTTCCATTGTCCCCGCCACAATCTTTCGTTCTCCTCCCGCCCTCGTCCCATCCCCTTCGAACTCGTTCGCCATTGTTCCTTCGGCGTAAATCGTCCCGGGTGGTACAACGTAGACAGACATGTCACTCGAAGCGATCTTTGTTTTAATGGTATCTTCCAATTGAAGAGTTGCTTCAATGATTGCCCTTATCTCGGTCCCTGCGCTGACTTCTATGGATTCCATCGCTTCTGAAAAGTCGGAAAAAGACCGGGTGATCATTAGGATTCGAGCAATATTGTCCATGACCTCCTCTCCCCGGGGCGGTTCTTGATGTGGTGTGTAACGTTTCGTCAGCGTTCTCCACCTTGATGCGATTGTCTGACTCTCTATGGGCATAAATCATAAATGGTCAGCCTTGCGGTCAACCGCGCGCATCCAACTTGCCTCCGTTGGAAATCATCCCGTATATTTGACCCAGTACCCCTGCCGCCTCTCCGCCTCCCCAACCCGAAGTGACTCGCTGGATAAAATAACCAAGGTGCATTTGGATTGCGAGGTTAACTGCAATAGGGTTCCTCGCAGCGATCTGTTCGAGTACCGAATTACCGAAGTCGTCACGGATTTGCTTCGAACCATGATCTTCGACAAGCGTCCCTGGTACAGGATCTCGTTGGTCCCAAGCGTCCGAAAGGGCACCCGAAGCAGAACTTATGAGGGTATTCAGGTTCTTAACCATGCCAACTACTTCCGCATCTGAAGCGGCATCGACCTTGGTGAGGAATGCTCGCGCAGCGCTCAATTCCGTCGTCCTCTCCATGAGGAGCTTATCCTTTTCCGCTAGCCGTGCGGATAATTCCTGAACGCGTGCACCCGCTGTTTGTGGCTCAGTCAGCTTCGTTAAAGAATGTCGCAAATGTCAGCTATTCGAAACCAATTCCCTTCTGACCCGACTAACCTTTTTCTGCATCTCACTCAACTCCTTCTCAAGTCTTTGGGTATCCGCATCCTTACGATCCAATTCCTTCTCCCGCATTTCCAGGAGCTCCTTGGCCACCCGAATCTCATCCTCCACGTTCTTCTTGGCTACAGCTAATGCATCCGCCTCGGTCTTGATCTTCCGGTATTCCTGCTCGAGCTCCGCGATTCTGTCCCTCTTTTCAACGAGTTTGAGCTCCAACGCCTTGAGAGCGGGAGCTGGCGTTGGGCCGCCACGAATGCTCCGGTCGAGTTGAATATCCTCATTTTCCGCCTTTTTACGTTTGAAGGGGAGTCGGATTGGGATACAAAGCCAGCGGTTGACTTTCTTCGAAGCGGGGCGCATGTCTGTAGGGGAGAGGTGGTGGTGGTGAAAGTGGGAGATGAAATTCCGCGAGGCATATCAGTCACAGTCCACGTGTGGCGAATTGAATCCGTTTCCAACTCGGGCTTCGCCTTCCCCCTGTCAAAGGAAAAGTGTGGCTGGCCCTCTTAAGTAAACTGTGGCGGGTCTCCGTCGGTCTCATAAAACATCGGTTTCTCTCCACAGTGTCTCTCTTCCAGCCTCTCCAGCCTCACAGCCATGCCCATCCCGCGTTCGCCATACACGGGACCTTCCACGAAGTTGGTCCTCGCATTCGACATCGGAACAACTTACAGCGGAGTTTCGTATGCTCTCCTTGATCCGGGCATTGTTCCTGAGATCAAATCCGTCGGAAGGTAGTCAATCTTCCTATCCGCATCGCCTGTATTCTCAAAGGTTAACCTTGTGATCCAGGTTCTTGGACAATCGTACTATTGGAAACTTCAAAATATCGTCCGTCTTATTCTATGATCACGACGGAAGCTTTCGTGGCGTCAAGGGTACCATCGACGACGACGAAGCCGAGGATCTCCACCAAGTTCGATGGTGAGACTCTCCTCCATATCGACGTTCGGGTATTAACGTGATCTCAGGTGGAAACTAAAACTTTCCCCCGGAGAGTTACCTGCGACTGTGAAGAAACACATGACCGCAGAGCTGCCCAAAGGCAAATCTCTTCAAGACGTTTTCACGGACTTTATTCGTTATCTGTTCGATTCCGCAAAGGCTTTCATCCAAGAATGCGAACCCGTGGGGAAAGAATTATGGGAAAGTCTCGAATCTAACATCGATCTCATACTCTCCCATCCCAACGGGTGGGAAGGTCGCGAACAGGGATTCTTGCGAAAATCGGTTGTCCAAGCCTCGATCTTTACGGAAGAAGAAGCTCTCTCCCGCGTCTCCTTCGTCACCGAGGGTGAGGCAACCTTCAATTTTTGTGTGACCAACACAAAGTCTGGCGAGTCGCTCAATGTACTATCTCCCTCTTCAACCCCCAACTCCGAGGATACGTTCTAACCTCTCTTTTCAAGCCTGGACACAAGGTTTTGATCGTTGATGCTGGTGGTGGAACAATCGACATCAGCTCTTACACTGTGAATTCTACATCACCGTTAGAGGTGGAAGAGTTCCAAGAACCAAAGTGTAATGGTCTATTTTGCAATCTAATCCAGCAGACTGATAAGGAGATCAGGCTTCTACCAGGGAGGAGAAGTTGTGACCGCTAGGGCCCGAGAGTATGCAGAAGGTAGGCTTGAGATTATCATCCCCTGCGTCTCTTTCCTTACCTTATCTCTCTCCTCTAGGGAGGCTCAAGAACTCAAAGTTTGACAACAAGCAGGACCTCGCGGGCTTGGCAGAGAGCTTCGATACTGGACTGAAGACGACCTTCTCAGACAGCAGTAAAACCCAGTACGTTAAATTCGGCTCTCTGCGGGATAACGACACACGTTGCGGCGTAAAGGCTGGGAAGTTGAGTTTTTTGGGGTGAGTTGTGTATTCTTACGCACCGGAAGTCCAATGCGATCCCCCCCCTCCTTCAGGGACCAGGTGGCCAAGTTCTTCGGGCCTTCCGTCAATGCCGTTGTCGAAGGTATCAAAGGCGTCACAGCGGAGACAGACACTGCGAATACCGTAAGAATTCGATTCACTCTTTTGAGGTAACAGTGTTTTGACCATTTCTTAGTTTGTCTTCCTCGCTGGAGGTTTTGGTGCAAGTCCATGGATATTCCAGGAAGTTGGACGTGTGATCGCTGCTCAAGGATTGAAATTATCGCGTCCCGATACTCAAACGTATGTTTGCCTCCTTCAAAGCGTTCGGTCGATTCACGTGTGTGATCAGGAACAAGGCGGTGGCAGATGGTGCGGTCTCATATTACCTTGACCATTTCGTCGTCGGCCGGATCGTGAGGTACACCTATGGGACACAAGGTTCTACCGGATTCAACCCTTTGAACCCAGAGCATCGCAGACGTGCACACAAGAGATACCTGGGAATCATCGGAGAAATCCAACTCGACGTATTCAGTCCTACCCTGTTCAAGGTGGCTGTTCAGTCTCTGCTTTCAGACCGCGCGCTTGGAACTAAAACAATTTTCAGGGTACTCGGGTATCGGGTACGCAGGAGTTCCGCAAGAAGGTCGCTGGTATTAGCCTAACCCCTCCGGTCGCCATCGAGCTTTTGAAGTTCCCCGTAATCCGTTATACGGGCAAATTGAAGGAGCCACAGTGGATGGATGAGGAAGAAGGTGGGTGAACCGACTCAAAATCCTTGCGGAACAGTTGCGTCTGAGAAATAATAACAGATAAATTTCAAACGATGGCTCATATTTCCGTGGACGCCACAAAGGCTCCATATATCACCGGAATGTCCCTCCTCGGGTTCCCGATCTTCATACAAGAATTCGAGGTCATCTACATCTACGGCCAAACCGAGTTCAAGGCCCAACTGGCTTGGATGGAGGATGTACGTTTTTCGCGAACCCCATCTCCTGCCTTCTAGCTGACATCCCTCTAACCAACTTTTCCCACAGGACGTAGAGAAACGGTAAGACCTTCTGGTCGTGTGATGCGTCATGCATGCTGACTTCTCTGTAGGAGCGACGTTGCTGTCCTGTACGATGACGATTAAAATGCTCAGGAGGTTTGTGCGGCGCAGTGGGATCGCAAAGGGTCGCCTTCTTTACTTGTATTTTCCATGATGTCTGTCTGTTTCGATCACCGATTCATGAGTTCAACGTGCTCCTCGTCCGTCAAGATAGCAAGAAAAGAAAGTGCGATGTCCGTGTTACCGCCGCAAAACTTCTCACGAAGTATGCTCTCGACCGATTCTGACACCGGTTCGCCATATGCTTGCTGGTCTTCCCCACCTGGGTCAGCGCTTCACGGTCGCATCGTGGTCATACATGACTCCGATCGTCGCTCCCGTTATCCCCCAGGAGCGGTTTTTTTAATTCTCAAATGGGCCTTAAATGGTCTCCCTCGGTCATAACACACACAAAGCCTATTGTTGTGCATTTTCGATCCGAGGCGACTGCACACCATGGAGACAAGTTTGGTGTGGCAGATCAGATTTCGGAAGCTGCTATGGCTTTAAAGGACTTTGGGGAAGCATTTATCTAGTGGTCAGGCATTCGCCACATTCTCCCCATTCTCCCCTTCCCCCTTCCCCCCCTCCTAATTCATGAAACCTGGACCCAACAAGAAACGAGACAATCCCAAGGTCGATGCAAATGTTGCTCCGGAGGATAACGGAGCACCGGGTCATAAGCCTATTAGCCTTGACGAAGTGCAGGAACACATAGAGCAGTTGCGGGGGATTGGTACGGTCACCGCAAGGTTATTCGCCCTTCTGGGCGAACAGATCACAGCCGTCTCTTCAACTGCCCCCGTGCAAAGAGGTCGGAAAACCGTACAGCCACCTTTCACTCCCATCTTGTCACGTCGCTGACCACCGATGATAGGTCGAGGAACTAAAAAACCAAGCGAACGCGCATAGAGACGGGCTCAAGCAGGCGTTCGACCCCCTGCGAGAGCAAATCGAACGATTGAAGAACAATTTCTGGGAAAAAAATGGCGACGTCATCGAGGCCACGGCAAAAAAATACGTAGAGCGTAAAGTCAAGGAGAGGGTCCTTGTTGAAGTAAGTAACACCTCTTCCAGACTCCTCAATCTTCATCATTCTAAGGGGAAATATCTACAGGTCGAAAAAGCAATTGAACGCTATCGCGATCATATAGAAAAAAACGAGCAAAGGAATCAAAAGCTCAGAGACGTCGTGCATGCTTCGTAGGTGCTATTAAGTATCCCATCTGGTGTTGGGACCTGATTCCATGACACACACCACAGCCGCGCAAGGACTCGCAACTCCATCCTACGTTTGAAATACCTCGACGAGCGAGTGACCTGGGTTGGCGGGGAGGACCCCATTATATCTTTTGGGGAACTCGTGTCTGCCGACGGGTCCTGTTTAGCGTCCCTTGCAGAGTCTCTAGATCTTTCTCCAGGCGGAGAAGACGCACTGGTAATGACCCTGAACAAGATATTCTGTCTCTTGGGGGTAAGTTGTACGGACTTTACATTCTTTCCCCACTCGTTCATCAAAACGTGACCGTCCGTGTGTCCACAGATTCGATATCGTGCTATCCCTTCGAGAACCGGGATCCTCCTGATCCCCGACATGACAAACCTTGGATGACCCCCATAGAGGCCCCTCTCTACATATTTCTTGCGTACCTGACGATGTTTGTATACTCGAATGTCGTCTTATAAATTTGGCGAGGCATTTCCTCTGTATACAAGTCTCATACAACGTTCTTGTTTTGATTACGAGAAGGTGGCTCGTATAATACGCGGTGAACAGTTGACCGTATAATAACCTACTCGATACAAGACTTTCTTGGAATTGACGTTCGGTCAGCCGTTCCTTCCCTCCCTCTCTATCTCCCTTACTTGGGGGCAGCGTACCACCAGAGAGTTGTCACACCAACAGGAAAAGTAAAACTTGCCTAATATCTCCGAGGATGAGGGTCAAATATCCAGAGAGGAACGAAAACCGTACCTGCTGCCCTCGGAATGTTATACTGGCTGTGACATCCTGTGGGTCCCACGTCCCATTGGCGTTATCACGCCTGGCCAGAACGGTTATTTTCTTCGTATCGCAAAACAGCGAATGTGATGGGAACATACCAGTTCAACACGACGATACTGTATCGCCACCAGTCTAACGGATTATTCCTCTTCGTGACGAAAGCGGTGACTCTGGGGGCCCATGCGTCGCCTCCTACCACACTCACACCAATCCTTTGACCCCAGGGCCCACCAGGGTCTCGAGGAGTGATGGCACGAGACGCTTGTGCCATGGTATAATCTACGAGTCAAACTACGGTGAGTCCGCAGAGCAGGCGGTGAATAGGGGTAAGCTCACATTCTTCGTTGAGGGTATAGTTTCCGCCATTAATCGTGACCACGCCACGACAAGGTGGGTTCTGACAACTGTTCGTGCCGGGAAGCAGAGGTCGGCCGTTACCGTCAAGGGCAATGTTCCACATGAGAACAGCCTTCGCCCCGTTATTGACCGAACCGATGTAGCTGTGGATGAGATCAACGGCCGGAGTTCTGGCTTGCGCAAAGTCCCAAAACCAATAGACTCACAGATTATCCATCCACCACTTGATGCTACTCCACCAATCAGTGTTAAACACTCCCGTGCACTCGGTCAAGTACACCTCCTTCCAAGGGAACGCGCTTTGGAATCCACTCTGCTGATCAACATTTCCAGCGTAGCAATGGAAGGAGGCACCAGCGAACTGGGGAGTTGCCTGTTGGAGAACTTGGATTGGGTGTTGACCACTGTTGTCCCAGTTTTGCTCGTACGCAATGATCTTTGTGCTTCCAAACCCGTTGCTGTCCATCAAAGACCTCAGTACCCTCCCAACGTTGGCCTCTTGAGTAGAGCTAAATTTGCAGGTAGGATACGTGGAGTCGCTGTTCTCAGGCTCATTCTGGATCCCCACTGCGTAAGCGGTGATTCCCTTGTCCCCGAACCCCTGTAAAGCCTTCAAGAGGTACACTGCATCTGAAGGGTGGTTCTGTTGGAAGACGAAAACACCTGAGGCGATGTGCGACTAACAGATGTTGGTAAAGCTGTCGATGAACTCCCCACCGTTCATGCTATTGGAGGTCTTCATCCACGAGGGCTGAATACGGGAAGTTAAAAACACAACATTTTGGCTGGGTGGGAGTCAACGCTTACGGGGGACCAGGGGAGCAAGTGAACCTTGATCCCTGGGTTGACGGACTGGATATCATTGATAGTAGAGAATAGGTAAGCTGGCGCATTATTGACGTTGAAGCTGGCGAGATCGTCATTGGTGGGTGACGCGAACGTATAGACTTCACGTAGACAACGATGAGCAACGGGAGCAGCATCCACAGTTAAGACACGTACGGTTATCCGAGAAGTCCGATGCACCAAGTGGAACCCGGAGGTACGAGAGACCGGCCGAATCCCGACCATCCGTGGCTAACGAGGTATGTAGATAATCCAAGATTAGACACGGGGGCGCTGATAACACAAAGATTGAGATACGACTCACGATCAAACAGTTGTTTGATCAGCGCCCAGTAGTTCCTGGAGTCTTGCGACTGCAACGACAATCAGTCAACGTGGCAATTCCGCGATAAGAAGGTCGGATTATAGCACTAACCTTTAGTTGGTCAAAGAGCTTAGCCGAGGAATCCGCTGCGTAGCTAGTCAATCCGCTAGACAAGATGGATGAGGAAAAACCCGGGGACCCACTCAAGGACGCTCCATGGCCGACCATAATTTGGAAGTAGACGTTATCGTCGATTTGGACATCGACGGAGGCAGCAGTACTGGAGGTCGTGAACGTGATAGGGGTACTTGGGCTGACATTGGCGAAGAGACGGTCTCCGTTCCACGTTGTTTGCCACTAGGATTCACATCGTGAGTGGCCGTGGTCGACGAAACCGAAGGGCGAGGTAAGTAGTGCAACATACCACATCCCAGATGCTCTGTGGCGTGACAGGTAGAACGAAGGTAAGTAGGACGACAGCAATAAGGGGGCCTCGCATTACGAGAGGCCGAGGCCAGGGTGTGTAGTTCTCGTCGAATGCGTCCGTCTTATACCATTCACTCAGGCTGCATTGCCGAGAAAGGGTTTTTCATTGTATCGAATAAAACGTTGTCGACACCATGGTTTCATGGAATTGTCCGCCGGCTAGTGGACAAGCGGGAATGTCCTTTCGGCGCGGAATGCCTTTGTGTGACTGCCCGGTCGCGGACATCCGCTGTTTTGCACTAGGACGACCGCCCATGCTTTTGAAGAGACGTCCTGAACGTTGCTACCACGAGGCACAGATCGCTAGATTGCTCTAGAATGCAAGTCCATGAGATGGTCAAACAATGACCGGCCCCAAAAGTAGCGTGAGAGTCCGAAGAACAAGTTCGGAAGCGGAAGAATGGCATCGATGGCATGTCTCGAAGGGATTTCTGCGCGCATTCACCCAACAAAAGTGGGGATCCGATGCACTGACAAACAATGAGCCATCAATCAATCCCGACATGAGACTGCCCGGATCGGTGCGCACGCTCGGAGTCGATTACCCTCATGTTCACTAGGGGGTCCTGTTGCCCTTGTGACAACCAGAAACGGGCGTAGATCTCCAGTCGAAAAATTCACGCGAATCTGCTCCTGGCGAAGATTTAATATTCAATATTCGGACCCGGTCTTGGAGATACTTAAATAAAGTTCTGTCACCTTGCGACACGCCCACCAGGACGGGAATTCGAGTCTGGGTGAGACGAGCTCCTCCCATGCTCGGCAGTGCTGGGATTGTCGTTATGACTGACCAAACTTCGTCCATCATCCTCGCTGTAGCTTGGGCGGTGGAATCGTGGATAAAGGGAAGGAATGACGGAACGCCATCTGCGATTGTTCCGCTTGATCGATTCATGATTAGACCGGATGCAAATTTCAAGGGTGTGCACGAATTATTCGTTTCATTCTCTTCGTGGTTAACCTGCCAGGCAAACCTTGGTTTGGTCGAGTCTAAACTTCATACGGTGGACGTGTTTACCGCATGATGCGAATATAGTGGCACTCGTTTGGGTTGCTTTTGCAAAGACAGATGCAGGCGATGCTCAGCGTCCACAGGAAATATCGGTGTCGGGCAAGCAACCGCCGGCGGCCAACTCCCAGGTTCCCATGATGTCGAAGACCCGTGTGCTTTTTCGTGCACTCGGTTACTTGCTGGAGATCAGCTGGCTTCAATGCTGTGGTGGATGTGTCTATCATGTCGGCGCCTTGCCAACTCTCTAATTTCAATGTTCACCGGGGAAACAGTCCCCGCAGACGAAGACATCAGCTATGACACTACCGCATCCTCCCCTAGTACTCCACAGCTCCAAAAACAGATAAATCGTCTCTCCAAGGAGTAATGGAAGGTTCTCGCACCGAAGGATCCAAAGAATACATAGGCACACCTCGAGATCCCACAAACACCTTGACTGTGGTCAGGACCAACAAAGCGGCTGAAGGAAGGTTCTTCCTAGGGGCGATCGGCCACCACCCAAATTGTCGTAACAGAACCCTAGGTGCATCTTCCTCAGCAGGTGGGGACTACGGAGGCTGTTAGAAACGCTACACATGACACATCTGGCGACGAACAACAACAGACTTGGGAATTCCCAAGCACTCGCCCAGCGGTTTCGGCTTGCACACGGTCGGGAATTAATCTCACCTGTGTCCATCATAATCATTGTTTCGCAACCTTCGGAGTAACGCAGTCATATTGATGAAGACTACATGTACAAACTGAGGACTGACTACCGACCACTGAAGTTGAAGTTCCAATCGTACTTGCATTCGGAGAGGAGCCGCCTTGTCTTCCACGTTCCAATGGCGTGTAGGATATTATCATCGTGGCGTATCACCTGTGCTGAGGTGGATCTCTGGCGGAGATCAGGGGTTTCCATATCCCAATAGAAGGTATCCGAGCGATTGCCATGTTCAAACCCTGGAATGTCTCAAAAGCGCTTTACTCCTAAAAGTCGCATTGTACTGTAATAGGTTGTTGATGTCCCTGACCCAATCGTCCTCCTTGCCAGGGCCGACGCCTTCCGATTGTCGATCTTGCATGTCGTCGCTGATAGAAGACCGGTTGATACATGGAATCGGATACTGCGATGCATGGACTCGGACAGATTCTCCTGGATTCAAAATTCGAGAGGATTGACCATCCATAGAAACACCGGAGGAAGATCTGCTTTTATCCCCAACCTGCAAAGGGTATATCAGGCCAGGAAAACGTCGCTTGGTTCAAGGGACCACGTACACGCAACGTTATTGCAGAGGAGGAAGGAAACACTAGAGGTCGGAATGACAAACTTCGTGGGCAGATCGGAGTTAGAACGATCGCGCTCAACGAAGGATGTACAATCGGGCCTCCAGCGGACAGCGAGTAGGCCGTTGAACCCGTCGGTGTGGAGACGATGAGACCGTCACAAACAGCTTCTGTCAAATGCTGCCCATCAACAAACACATCGATCGTGTTCAAATGCGGACTTGGTCCTCGATGGAGTGAAACCTCATTCATGACCCGCCAACCTACATAACAGTGTCAGGGACAGCTTGGGCAGTGGTAGAAATATGGTGCCGAGAGAGGGTAGGCCGTACATCCACAGACCTTGCTGGGTACCGCCAATAGGTGCTCCGGACGCGTTAAAAAACGAACATGACAACCTCATGCGGTATAAGATCGTGGTCTTGCCCTCGAATACGCTTTCAAGTGCTCGAGCAAAATCGTCGACGTCTGAAAGGCCGCTTCAGAACGAAGGTTGTATCAAAATCCTTTGACATCCTTACGGAATGGTAGGAGGAAACCTAGCGTTCCCATCGAGAAACTCAAGACTGGCGGCACGGCACCTGACTTGAACAAGGATGACGCGTGCAAAATTGTTCCATCACCGCCAAGTGTTATTACCAGATCGATTTTCTCGGATTCGGGCCCTAGGGTGGGTCTCACTTAGTGGGTGGTAACGTGGTGGGATCGGCATGACACACCAGGTGACCATACGTTGACTCCACTGGGTAAGCCCGGCTTATCTTCAGCAAAGATCTTGACAGCAGGGTGTCGTTCTCGAATATGTCTAGTAGAAAGTGGGATCAGTGTTCTTGCTCTAGAGGATAGTATAGCCTGAATCTGGCTGACCGCAGGAATGCTTCCAATGCTTCGACGACGGGTGGTGTCCGTAGCTTGTTTACTAGCAAAACGTTTTTTGGGGGTTCGGCAGTCCTCAGCTGTCTGTACATTGTTTGCAAATTTTAGCCAACTTTACGAAGGAACCGGGGAGAACAAACCACGCACGGAACTCCGACTGTCCCCACTGCGAGCTCAGGCGGTGACCTCCACACCCGACCCGATGAGAGTTGTCTGGAGCTGCATCGCGGCAGACACGGGATAGATGGATTGTGATTAACGCGCCGCCCCACCAGCCGCCGCAGATGGAGAGTGGTTGCTGTTCGTGTACTGACCCGTACAGACGCGAGCATTGCTATTCAGATTCCGGTTATGCCTCCTGGGCCAGATCTTGGAAGATTTCAGAGGATTGCCTCTGTCGGTAGTGTGTGGAAGGAAAATTCAAGAGGAGAATCCAACTCTTACGGCGGTTGGTGGTCGTCGTCGATCAAGGCAAGTGATATTGACGCCATCCCAGTGAATAACGTGCGATTGACTCCGAACTAGTTTACCCAGTCCTTCCCTTTTCCCTTAGCCACCACCTTCTCCCTTTCGCCATGGCAGACCTCAGAACAGTCAATGAGCTCATTGCTGGGAGCGTCGGAGGTGCCGCGCAAGTCCTCGTGGGACAGCCGCTTGATACCATAAAGACGAGAGCTCAGATTGCTCCTCGTGAGTGTCGGTCGAATTTGATATCAAGGGAGAGGCTGATTGTATCCGGCTTCGCATCATAGGAGACATGTTTGTACGCCCTCTCGTGCTTTCTTGTGGTGGGAAGTTCATCAGAGAACACAGAAAGGTCCCATGGACGTTTTCATCCAAACCGTGAGGAAGGAGGGTGCTCTTGGGTTGTATAAAGGTAACATCTATCGGGTCTGCTCGGCGTGCGTATTTCACCTTTATTTCTTCTTTCAGGGATGCTTTCACCCCTCCTGGGAATCGCGGGTGTAAACTCCCTCCTCTTCGCTTCTTACGGCCTGTCGAAGCGAATCGTGACTCCGTTCGGGGAGTTATCGCTTCCACAAACAGCTCTCGCCGGTGCTATGGCTGGTGCTGCGAATGCCATACTTGCTAGTCCTGGTCAGATTCCAACTCTCCATTATCACCTGGCGCGGGGACATTGGTTGACCCCGATCTAAAGTTGAAATGTTTAAGGTTCGGATGCAAGGTCAATATGGGTCTCCGTCGGACCAACGTCTGAGCGCGGTCTTCCGTGAAATGTGGTCAGAATGGGGATTCCGGAAGGGTGTGATGAGAGGGTATTGGGTGCAGTCGTCCTTCCCCTCCATCCCCCTCATGCAAATTGAACTCGACTGGTTAGGTGACCGTTGCGCGGGAAATCCCAGCGTATGCCGGGTAGGCATTACCACCACCTTAGAGTCGGACATTGTACCAACCTATCCTTCCAGGTTCTACACTGCATACGAGTTCAGCAAACGCAAATTCGCCAAGAAATACGGCGAACAATTACCTGTCTGGGCGCTGCTGGCTAGTGGTGCCACTGGAGGCGTATGCTTTGTTTCGAATCCCATCCTATCAGAACCTCACGGAAGGCTGCCAGGTTTCCTACTGGCTTGCGTGTTACCCACTGGGTAAATCACCCTGAATCCAGCCATCCCAAGTGTAATCCTAACCTACGGTACAGACGTGGTCAAATCACGAGTACAGCTTCGTAAAACGCCTCCGGTTGGGACTCCCGTACAGTACATTGCACATGAACTCAAAGAAATTGTCGTTGAATCAAGATCGTAGGCGACAGTTGGGTCTCGACGATTTTCCGTTTGCTAATCCCTCGGTCACAGGTTCTCTGGCCTATTCCGAGGGCTTACACCATCGCGTGCGTTTGGTTACCTATGTTGCATTGCAATTTTGGCTCAATTTCTTTCGCCAATAGTATTAAGAAGCATCCCAGCTGCCGCAAGCACCTTTGCCGCTTTCGAAATTGCTCGAGGTATGGCTGCCCAGGCTTGCTGCTGCTGAACTAACTCAAGAAACTACTAGAATACCTGAAGGACTGGACTGGCGTGTAACATTTTGTAATCCTGTTACTTAAATTGGTACCACTTGCAAGCGCACTCGCGCCAGGTTACATGGCAGAAGAGATAACATTGCAACTTCGAGCTTCAAGGGTTGGTCTACTATTAGGCGGACTAAAGCTAACTACACATACGTATCACCACCCTCGGTTCCGTCCAACGTTCGAACGACTACAACAAGCGTGATCATATGTCGAATTGGAATTCCTCGATCTCCCCCTGGACGTCGAACTTCAAAATCAGGTCATCTTCCTTCTCCTTGAACGTTGGACCGGTGGGTTTCTTGCCCGCAAAGGTACCAGCTGTGATCCCAACCTTCCTCGTTGTTGCACTGGATGGAGGCCGAGAGACCACCCCACTCCTAACGGTGGATGAACTCCCTGCCGTCGTGTTAAGTTTCTGTACGGGAACCAGGGGTTTCATCGGCTTGACCTGCGATGTCGTCGCCCTCGAAACGATTTGCTTTCTGGGAGAGATAGCCTTTGCGGTGGCGCTGGATTTAGCTGCGCGAGCGGTCAATGGGGGTTTCGTAACCGTGGTTAGACGAGATGTAGCGGTTGGGCGAGTGGTGGTGGTTGTAGCCGTGGGTATTCTGATTGCAGTCCTGGACCGAGTTGGCCTAGTGGTTGTGGTCGTGGTGCAGGAGGTAGAGGTTACTGTGGGTCGGGTTCTGATGGCAGCAGGCCTCTGAGATGAAACTGTAACGGGGGGAGCCTTCCTGGTTGGGATCTTTGACGGGGCAGCACTGGATTTCGCTATTCCCGAAGTTGGCTTCGGTTTTAACTTGGAGGTGGATGGTTCAAGGAAAAGCTCATCCCCATCCTCAGATGAGGGTACTGAGCGAACTCAGGGTAAATTGGCGTAAGCGCGGAAAAGTCCGAGACCACATACCTGGATCGAGGGGATTGAGCAATTCGAGTTCTGCTTGAGAGATATCAAAGACGTAATCGAAGTCGTCGAGAACGGGATCGTCCTCATATTTATACGAATGCGCCATCTCTCTCAATTTTACCCCCAGCACCTTGTAATCTGGCATCTCGAAGTCAAAGGGAGGTTGATACGGGACCTCTACACCAACACATTAAGCGTTCAACCCGGCGTGCCAGACAGTGGGACAGCAAACTCACCAACTTTAGGCGGCATATATTCAATCTCGTCGTCGTCTTCGTCTTCCTCCTCTGCGATCGGCTCAGTCTCGACCGGAACCTCGAGATCCAAATCCCCAAGTTCCCAATGCCTATTCTTCGGATTCATGGGGGTTTGGAGTTGCAGCCCCTTCAAACCAAGAGGACCGAACCGTTCCTCCCCCTTCTCCTTATCACCGTCACCGACACTCAACCGACCTCGCAAGCTTTTTCGCGTCGAAGAGGGTCGCAAAAGAGCCGGAATCGGAGCAGCATTGGACGGCCAGAGCAACTCAGGTTCATCTTCTTCCAACGCGAACTTAACGATCTTGAATGTTTGAGGAGTGGGAGTAAAAAGAGGATCCTGTCGGTTGTGGTGAAACGGGGTCTTGTCACCCAAGACTTTGCTCGAGCTCTGTTCTATAACATACGACCACGAGTAGGTCCCAAAAGAGAACATAACCCGACGCGGAGGTTAGTGAATTGAGATTTGGGGAGGGGCGCGTGATGATGGTGGTGGAGAGGCAAAACGGACATACGGGTTTTACCATGAAACGGCGTCTGCTTTCCACCCAAAACGGCCCTGTGAACGGATTGTGCGTTCTCTCGTAGCGCACCGCTCTTCAACTGTCTACCAGGTGTCTTTGGGGCACCTTTCAATTGGTGGTGATGACCGGTCGCGTTTTCGAGGTGACCGGGGCGTATGGATAACATATCTGCTTGGACTCGAAAAACGATTGGGTTGGGTTCAACAACGGCGGTGCATATACAGAGACTGCGGGTTTATTTCTAGAGATATTCGGATGAGTGTCACAAGAACGTTTGAGAGTCGATAGTGGTGGTTTCTCAACAGGTGACGGAATGTTCAACACAAGGTCACGCCTCCAACGGGCAGCCACATTCGATCGCGACGCGTCTCCAAGTGATGAGTGTGGCGACGGCGCTTTTATAATAAACAAATATATTCCAGAAGATAGGACATGAAGCTCCAGAGAGAGCAAGTATTAACCCAGTAGTCCAAGAGAAAGAGAAGAGGATGGGTGAACCCAGAAGAAATAGAGATCCTTTAGAAAGAAACCAACGTCAAGACACACGTCTACTCTCGGGAGGCCCTGCTGGGACCGGTGACGGCACCCGTTCACGAGAGCAGCTCATCGATAGAGGGTAGCATCTCCTTGGCTTATTTGAGACAATCAATCTTCTTCCTGGATTCAATGGCAACAGGATCCGTCGACCACGTATATTCCCTCAGCTTCTCCGCCTTCTTCAACTCCACATCTACCACCGAGAGATACATACTGATGTCCAGATCGGTCTTCCCGCCCCCCTGAACGAGCTCCTTCGTAGTGCCCTCTAACTGCTCCTTAACCACCGGGATCGGCTCGTATACTTCAACCACAACATCGCCAGCCAGGGGTCCAAAGCAAAAGACTCATCCACGCCGTGAATAGTATCCATCAAATCTGGATTGTCGAGGTAACGGCGGAGAGGCTGAGTCGTCGGCAATGGAAGAGAAACATTCCGCTAGCTTCCATTTATTAGGAACGATATGTGGGCGCCACAGGGGAGAGTTGACATTCCGAACAGAACGGCGAGAACAGCCCCCTGAACGTCGTAAGTGTGCTCGATTCCTTCCGCGTTAGGGGCCCAGTCATGCAGAATTTCCTAATCTGGTCGACGTCCATAAATGGTTCGGGCGCATTGGACCGTTTACCGTCGATCAGAGGGAGGAAGAGTAAGGGAGCCTTGCGAAGTTGGAATGGTCGTGATCCTGATATGCATAACAGATACCACGGACGAACAACAACTGGGTGGGGTCAAACTTGCTGAGCACGTCCATTGTGGCCGGGCAGCTAACATATGTAAATGCACGTAGGGCATTCTGGATCGGTACTTCCCAATTCTCGTCGTTCTTGTGATCAGCTCGGAGTGGTGATCGAGGAGGGTGAGGATGTGACTAGATCATTCTGTAGAGCTCTATCGATCTCGTAATCAGTCGCTTCTGACCTCTGTAGGATTGCGGTAAGTCTACAGATCCTACTGATCTGAGGGTGGACTGCGCGACTGAAACAATAAAATTCAGCGAGAGGAAAATCATTTTCCAGTGCTCCACATACCTTTTATCCACCAGAAAATCATCGACGTAGATGCCGATCCCAAGAATCAGACCAATCGTCAGCAGAAAATCCGCAACGATGGCAGTGGACGGGGGAGGATGGCGGGAGAGCGTGTACTTGATGAAGCAGGTGACATCCTCGTTCAGCACACGATCAGTCCAAAGTATGTCCCAACCACGGTATAAGAGGATGTACGCCATCCAACTGTGACGAGTCGTGAATGTGAAGGAAGGACAGCCTTGGCGCTGAGATACGCACAGTCTGTGTACCGTGGGAGGACTATGGGACAGTAAAACTAGTCATCGAAACTTCCGAGCAGATCGTTGTAGATCCGTTCCCAATGGGATGGACCTCATGCTGCCGTGGCGGATTTCAGGGACGAATCTGACGATAGTCATCACCGTGTCGTAGTGGGTTGGTCTTTCGAACATTCAGGTGACACAATTGGAGTACACCACATAGCCGCATCAATCGATCTCTTTGTGACTGAAGGGAGGGTCTGGGTCTGTTGCCAGAGTCCGCATAGGGAGAACAACATGGTCTCGTAGGCGGCTTTCCGGGCAAGTTGTCCGCGGGCCATGCGTTCCGAACTAAGCGGCAGGTGAGGCATCGTAGTGTAAGAGAAAGTGGGGTGTGGAAGGGACAACCACCCACCCAAACGATGGGTCCCGTGTGATGTGGGGGAAATGGGATTCCCCACAACCACAAAACCCTGGGACCGGCTGGTCAACGTTATTGCGTACTTATCCTGCTTTTCCCAACCTTTTCTCGACTTTTCTTACTTATTCCAATCAAATAAGTAAACCTGAGGTTCGCTGATGTGTCAAAATAGAACATGGGCAAGGTTCCCACTGCGCAAAGGTGCCTATTTTTCATGATGCGGCGGAGTTCATGTGTGCCAATGTTTCGAAACTTGCTCTAAGTACCCATCATGTACTACGTACTCATCATGAGCCCGCGGTACTTCCTACGTAAATGGACCTACACAGGTCACAAGCGCCATGGAAGGGGGAAGGGGAGTGATGTCTGCTGTCGATAGACTCAACAAGCCTAGGGAAGTGGGCCAGCTCTTATATATCCCCCAAGGGTAGGACCAAATTCTGAGCAACTTAACAATAGGAAACAACATCGATAAAGCGGGTAGGTAGTACAGGGATCAACACAACGGAACCTGATAGGAGACTTATACACAGCGTGGGGTTGGCATGGGGACTTATCGGCGGTTCCATAAACTAGTAATTATCGGCCCTTTCCTGGCTGGCCCAGGATGCAGCCGATAACCAATCTACGCGTCCGGAGCGGGTAAGAGGCAGAAAGCATTGTAGGAGGTAGAGAACTCACGCCGAAATGTGACATCAACTTGTTCAAGTTGTCCAGGCGGGCCTCTGAGGGAATCTTCTTGTCACTAATAGCTGTTTCCAGCCCGTACTCCTTCATGAGAGCCATCGAGTCCTTCAGCGAGAAGTTGATAAGGGCTCCGAACGTTTCCGGGAACCCTGAGGGTGGCGAAGGGTTATAACCGCCAACAGGGCCAATGCTCGGCGAAGACGTAGGGGACCGCTGGATTTGGAACTCGACAGAAATAGGGCGGTAGATCGGCGCAATACGTTCATGGGGGAATCGCGATTGGATTGTGGCGTTCTGGTTTTTCGCCTCGCTGCCACAGTAATGAGAATATTAGATCAAACGGCCACGAATAGGGTTGACTAACATATTGCTGAGGAATACTCGGCTTCGCATGGTGCGACCTTTGTTCCCTTGGAGTATTTTCTGATAAGGCTGCATAAGTTCCGTTACCTTTGAGAACAGCGTCAACGGAACTTTCTAACAGCTTCGATGTCGAAACCCACCTGGGTTTTGACCCTTTCCTTGACTTTTATGACAACGATGTCCCTGATGATCCTCCCCAACTGTTCGTTTATAGTCGCCACAAACTTTTGTTTCTCCGCCTCGATCATTCCCTTGATGGCGCGGATCTTATCTTCTCGTTTCTGCGCCTCTGCTGCCAAACGGCTTCTCGCTTCGTCCACCTGGGTGGTAAAACAGATTAGTATCAGAGATCCTAACGACCGTCGTGTGTGGCACACCTGATCTTTCCCGGTTAAGAATGGCGAGACCTCTGTCATCCTGGACGCCTCTCTTTCAACCAAATCGTAGATTGGACCTAATCGGGACAGAACCGATCTCAAGACCGCGGCATGTTCAGCAACGCCCCGGACGCTTGGAGAAAGCCCATCCAACAGCGCAGGATCGTTCGGGATATCCGTATTAACCTTTATATCTCTTATCGTTACCCTGGGGGGGGTGTCTGTTGTCGGAGTTGGGAGGGCGCTGGTTGTATTCGATCTAGAGTGCTTGATTGCAGCCGAAAAGCTAGCACTCGTGGGTTGATTATGTTTGCCCTTTTTCATGGTCTGATGTGAACTGTACGAAGGGATGGAGCGGTGATGAAGGTGAACTGTAGGAAGGAGGAGTCCAGGGGGGAAGGGAGAACGCGCGTAGAAGGTGTGGCTGGGGCCGGAATGAAAACTGGACTTCCTCGATGATTGTGGGAGATTTATAGTAAATGATGGGCGATACCCGATTTGTTCCACGACGCCTCAACGTGCAGTCGCCATTGTAAAGATACTCGGAAATGAAGCCCAGAACGGAAACCGCCGACAGGAAGACCAGCCACACATTCTTCGAGCTTCTAGATCGTTCCGGTCACCGGCACGAGGAGCCGAGGTGGTAGAGAACGACTGGGAATGTACCGTGAGTCGCTGGGATGAGAGATATCATGAAGGCTGGAGGACAACGCCACAAGCAGCCGAGGCTTCTCCCTTTGTCTTTGCCCTCCGGTATGTTTGTGTATGTCATTTTTGGAAAAATAAACATGGTCGATTAGCTCAGTTGGTTAGAGCGTGGTGCTAATACGAAGCTGAGGCTCGTTTACGCCAAGGTCGCGAGTTCGAGACTCGTATTGACCAGCTTTTTGCCCAACTGGTTTGGACACTCGCCGCATACGCCCACTTGTTCTGTACGAGATAGACCCACAATTTTGTTGCTCGTTCGCCTGAAAAGTTCTGACCCGGAAATGGACGTCCCAGCTGGGCTGACGTCATTCCTGAGGTTGGTGATCGTCATCCATGATCGAGAAACTCGTATCATGAGGAACACTACTCGATGACCACTCCAAACCCCTCACTTTACTGCCCTCATCTCACGCGCCATGGGTGTCTGTTCTTCCTGCTGTAGGAGTGAAGAGTCCCCAGAAAGGGAGCCTCTGTTGCCAAGATCTGGACACCGAGACCGTGACGAAACAGCTACCCGGCACACGGACAAGGTCGCAGATATTGTAGGGGCTCTCGAGGCCGGTCGCCTGCCCTCCCAGGCCCAAATAGACCACGCTTTCCGAGGGTTATTAAGTTCGGACCTTCTGAAAGTCGAGGACACGGACGGACATTTACCGCCGTCGCTCAGGAAAGAGCTGGTCGTTATACTCAACGATGTCAACGATGTCGTCGCCGCAATGCTTGAGGTTGGCGTAGAGAAAAATGGTTCGTTTACCTCACTTCTGCATTCCGCATTATTCAAATAGGAAGAAATAGCGGACGACAAGTTACAGGAATTACTGTTCTTGACCAAGCGGGTTTCGACCGAGTCTGCTAAGGCTTTCGTCGCTGTTGACGCTATGGGTGGTCCAAGTTCTGTACCTCAGGAAGTTCAAGAGGCTAGTAAGGGTCCGTTCCCTATCCACTTCCACGCCCACGCTTATCTCGACTCGTAGTTGAGCATCTACCATCCGTTCCGGAGGTTCAGGAAGACGTTGGAGAACTCGCGGAAGCTGTCAAAGACCTCGCCCAGCTAACGATATTCTCCTCAACCTTTCGGTTCATTCTAAGGGACATCTTCACTTCTATGAGAGCTATCCTCGCTCAGGGCATTGCGGCCGTGGGTGAAGTAGCTTCCGAGATACAAATCGCTGCGAACATGGTGGAGCCTCTGATTGATCCCAAAAACGCCCTCTCCACTACATTGGATCAGCAACTTTCGACCGTAGTCGGGGAAGCTGCGTCAAGCACCGTCCAAGTCATGAGTTTGGTCGGGGATAAGGTCACTGATCAGACTAAGAACATTGTGATCAACAGGATTCAAGAAGTGAGTAGCTGCACGGCTACCGCCATAACCAATTCCATCTAACGCATCGACTCACAGACAATGATCCGAGCCCATTCTTCCCCGAAGTACAAATCGGCTCTTCGAACGATCCTCGTTTTATTACAAAAATACAGCGAGCGGGTTTCAGAAGTTGTTTCACCCGCGACTGTGGATGTTACTGGAGTAGAGCAAGCCGAGATAAGATTGGAGCCCAAGTTTTGGACCGATGAATCGCTCTCGATCGTTCTGGCGGACGTGAAGATTCTCCTCGAGAGGTTCGCCTCGGGGAATTCTCTTGACCCTCTCATTCGAACGCTTCGTGCATGCGTACAGGACCTTGTCAGTTCCTTGGCCGGCTCTGGTCTTACGGAGTACTTTGCTGACTTCGGAAGCTGGGTTGACCAGTCCCTGAACGACCCGAAGTACTCCGTCTCTCGTGCAGGTCACCAGAAGGTCGACGATCTCTACGAAAGAGGTCATACCTTATTCTCTGAAGATACGGAGTTCGGGCAGGATATTCGGTCGCTCTTCCGTCTTGCGGAGGATTTCCTTCATGGTATCTCCCAGGATCGTACCACCAATTGGGTCATCGGCGCGATGGACAAACTCTCCGCAGATTCTGCCAATCTGTTCCAGGAGCAACCATATCGGGTAGGGAGAGAGCTCAGGAGGGATCTGTTCTTTTGGCTCCTTCCTCGGTTTCTCCGTATAATACGCAACCTTCCTATGCCTCGGGTCGAATATATCAACGATGGGGTCGAAGTTGCCCTTGATTCCATTGTCCTCAACTCCTCCACTACCCTCAGGTCCCTGATGCCTGACTCGATCCACATCATAAACCATAACGACCTTCACATCACTCAGCACGACGATCCGTACTGCAAGAACTTCGTTCGCGTGCGCGTAGAAGGACTCAGGATGGCCATCCAGGACTTGGAGTACTACCTGCAATACAAAGGACTCATCGGATACGAGGACGAAGGATTCATCAGCATCGATGTAGGAGACGATCGAGGCCAAGGCCTTAGCTTTGATATTGATCTCGAGTTCAACACGGATATTGACCCTACCAAAGTCGACTACGGGTTCAAAGTCTTGAAGGTTCACACAGCTGTGTCGGGACTCCGTTTTTCCATCAACGAGAGCAAACACTGGATCCTCAACAAAGTACTACTTCAGCATTTGGCAGGACCTGTCGTTCGAAAGACGTTCGAGCACGTCGCCTCCGGGTGTATCAGAGATGGACTCGAGGCTATCTCGCGGATCGCCGCTGAAATAGAACGAGGCGCAGCGGAAACGGTCGCTCCTGGGCTCAGACCAGATTTCAACCACTACTGGAGCGCTGCTCTGAAGTGCCTCCATTTTTTGAGTCAACATCATTCTCCCCACCCAGGAGAATCGCCAGAGTACGCACCAGAAGTAACCACACGCACGGAGGCAACCCTCAGGGGCATCGTTCGCACCACAGAGACCGAACCGGTATCGAACGGTGATGCAGCGGAAGAATCAGAGGTCACCACTATGGCGGTCGGGGTTACTCCACAGATCTTACCGGGAAAAGCCGTCACGTCAGCCAGTCGAACGGACGAACTTGCCCACGAAGCACGTAACGTGATTGAGGAGGTTGAGAGTACCATCGAGCAGACAAGGAAGACAGCCGAGGAGTTCGCAGAAAGCGTCCCGGACGAGTTAGAAGCTAGAGCGGTTTACGGTAACACGATGAGAAGGGTAAGCGAGAGGAAGAATGTGAAGATCACCGGCCACAACGACGGATGGAGGAGCGATACGTTTAACCTGTGGTAATATCGACCCGCGCTTGTTTGCGAAGGCTGAATCTGGGTTTGGCTAAACCTGGACTACCGTATTCTATTCTTATGTGTATCGTGTATTTTGTAGTCACGTTTGCACTCGTAAAAAAAAGACGAAGGCATGTGCATGATCTCCGCCCCCTCACATTCTGGTCGCGGCGCTTGTTGGTTATCCCACGTGATGTGTTGAACTTTCTAAAATGGGTGATCTCGCCGGCCGCCGAGGACTCTGCAAACGTACTTCTGAACCTGATGTGTCCGTTATCAGGTATTCCCTGCCTAATGTAACCAAACGTTCAGCTTTTTTTTTCATTTGCAGGCGCACTTGGGTACTCAATATTCACGACCGGTGACCGGTGACGGAGCCCTCACAGGTCAACTACGGGCTTCAAATGACTTAGGAGTTCGGATGTGTCGTATCGTCCCTAGGGGGATCTCCCGAATCCCCGATGTGGCTGCGTCCCCCAGAGATCCATAGGAGGTACGGTTTCCTTCTCTGCGACCACGACACTCACAGCATCATTCGAAATCTC
>MU117979.1:6546-41713 GCA_014904855.1 Thelephora ganbajun | reverse complement strand
CCCACGCGCCCCTCTCTTGTGACCAAACGTTTCCATGGTCCACGTATGGTTGGGTTCAATCTCAGCACGACTAAACGTGCTCGTCGGAAGACTGTGACTTTTGACGAACGTTGTGACGTCGTCGAATTTGACCGCGAGGAGCACGAGTTGGAAGACGAAGAGGAGGATGGTTATCATACACCTCGTGACGGGGAAGATGACGACCCAGACACACGAGTTTATGCCAACCTCGAAAACGAACAAGACCACGACGTTGACCATGACAGTGTAGAGCAGGAATTTGGAGGCAGTAATGGAGAAGACAGTATCACCGGACTTATGGACTCTCTGATTCATGACAATCAACTTGGCGATGTTCCCCGTACTCCCCCCCATGATTCAAATTTTCCTGACGACCTGGAAACGGAAGATGGGGTCCCACTTGGTCGGACACATCATGCAGATCGTCAAGCTGCCTATCACGAACAGCTTGCCCGTGAAGAACACCTCGACCTCGACATGCCCCCTCCAGAGCGCTCCTGTATATGGTCTTCTGCATCTTCGTCTCCTGTAACACCACCGGTCAACCGTCTACCCCCCTCTACTTCTGTTTCTACGGGCTCTGGTCTTCCGCCTGACCGGACCTCACATTCTGAACGTCCACCCACTTCTCGCAGGCGTGATGAAGTGGACAAAGACATGCAAATGCTCCCTCCCTCCCCTTCACCGTCCAAGGTTTCTACCAAAGCTGAGAGCCGCTATCAGGAAGGGTTGATTCCGAGCTTCGATCTTCCTGTGCCTGGACGAAAATGTAAGCCCACTATCAGACGCACATCCAACCGGCTAATTCAACGTCTCGCTAGCGATACCCGGTGCTCTTGATCCATTTGATGAATCCCCCATCAAGGAAGACCACCAGGAGTTACCTCCCGTTGACGCCGATATCCTACCGGAAGCGGAACAAGAACCAGTTGTCGACGATGAACCACTGGAACCGCCTCCTCGATTGACCGACACATCCATCACCTCCATTCCTACCCCGTCTGGTTCTCCGGTTCCCCCTTCCACGACTTCAAGGCGTGCATCTGACGCTGTCCATTCACATTCCGGTTCTCCTCTCTCTCGTTCCGCGTCTCCTTTCTTCACGAATAAGAACTCTAGTTCAGCCAGCATCGAATCTGTCACGAGCCTCAGTGGGCGTTCATCTAGGAGCCCAAGGATCAGTAGGGAAGACCTCCATCAACGGTTAATCAAGAAACGAAGCATGGATAGCTCACTACGCGAAGTCGTTGCCTCTGGTGTTGGCTCCAGGCATACCAATGTCTACACGATCGATCTAGAACCCACTGAGGAGACCGGAGTGGAGACCGCCCCGCTCAATACGAGCATGTTTTCTCGGAGAAGCTCCGTGGAACCATCGACGGACCTCAGCACCGACGCGGATCTCAGGGAGGTAGCCGAAGAATATATAGAGAAGAAGATTGTCCCTTCGGCGAGGCAGCACTCGGAAGAGTCCGCATTCTCGGAGACCTTCCGCCACACCCCAATTGCAATCGAGGGCCTCCTACCCGCTGACCTCGGTTTTGGCTCGAATGGGGAGGAACTGGGTGATATGAGGAGCGCTTTGGATAGACTTGTTCGCGACGTCGCCGGATCTGGTCCCGGAGTTCACAAACCTCAGGCATCGAGCAAGTTCCCATTCGTCCCTGGAAACGTTAGAGTCGAAGCCATGGCGGAAGGTATCCAAGCCGGTACATTTCAAATCCCCCCCACTCCCACTCCAGTCGATGATGTGTACGATGGTACCGACGAAGGCGAGGGAGATGAGGACATGGGTGAACCTGCGCCGAGGCCCCCAGTGCCTGGTTCTTCCGTCGACGAGATGAGGTTAGAGGTCTCACATGATCCTACCCCATTGTTGGGAACTGGATTCGGTGATTTCTCCGCCAGTTTCGGGGAAGGAGACGGCTCTGTGAGCTCTGAACACCAACAGACACCTCCACCACCGCCGAGAATCGGTATCAAGGAACGAGAGGAGATGATCAAGGCCAAGCGGCGGGAAATTAGACGTTTGGAGGAAGAGGAAGAGATACGGTATCCGCCGAAGACAACCACGCTCACCCCGGGGGGCGGCAGACCAAGTCGAAGGAGGAGCAGGAGCACTGGGGATGCGGCCGAAATCCCTCTGGGAAAACAGCGCGCCGCGAAAGATGCTTTGGGAATGGATGATCTCGAAAATGGAGATGATCCCTTGTCTGAGAGTATCAATCGTGAACTTCAGAAATTGGAGATGCCTAAAAGGCCGGTAAGTCCCTGTAATGCAAAGGGACAGGGTTATGGATTATTGATACGTCACCCTCCCTCATCCCACCCCGCTAAAGCAAAAGCAAAGGTACCACGTCAGGGAACGTGAAACAGTGATCATCGCGTCGTCGGACGCAGACCAGGTCCACCACATGTTAAGTGCTGGAGACGTCAATAGCGGCAAGGCTTGGAGGGTTGTTCGTCGACCGTCTGATATGGTCAGTCTCCATGCAATTCAACAATCACACTAGTTGACGCACTTGCCAGAATGAGTACTCGAAAAAGATCAGGGAACTTCGAGCTCAGGAACGGACCGGAAAGGCGCACGGCAAGTTATTCGTCAAGGTCATGTGCATCAAGTCGCTGGACGTTCCGTTGCCCCCTCAACCTACCTCCATGAGTTGCACCCTCAATAACGGCATCCACTATGTAACCACCCCAGAGTGCGAACTCGCTGCCGACGCCAAGATCGAGCAAGAGTTTGAACTGTACGTGCAAATCACCAGGGGGTTCGTTACGAAGCTGACAGGAGAGACAAGAATTGAACATAGCAAACTCGAATTCACGCTCAGCTTCAAGGTCAAACGGGATCCACACATTGTGACCCAAATGAAGGCCAGCTCCCAATCCACCCGACAACCTGTACCCCTCCCCAGAGAGGTGACGCCTCCTCCTACGAAATCAAGATTCAACTTCTTTAGTTCGCCAAAGAAAACGGCGAAACATTCACCTCGGCCGTCACCGGCCCCCACCCCTATGATGCCACCCAAGATCGAAGAGAACCTGGCGAGGTACCTTAAACCTGATGGGAGTCTCGCTCGAACTTTCATTGCGTACAAGGACGTTGCTGCCCACTGTGACACTCGGTTATTCGAGACCACCATCCCCCTTATTGGTCAGAGAATTGATCCAGATGGGGAAGGAACGACAACTACAACGTTGCCGGTTGGCGAACTTGCACTGCAATTGTTCAGATTGCCTCCCCTACATGGAGTGCCACCGACACAGTTGCCGCAGAGTCTCGACGAATGTTTAAGAGGGTTAAGACACGTGAGTTGGCATAAGGTAACCTACTTTGAGGGAACTCTGACACAAAATGGAGGAGACTGCGTGGCATGTACATTTTACGTCTTAAACCGACATCCCCGCTAATGGAGCACATCATCCAGACTTGGAAACGCCGTCACTTTAGGATCATCGGAGCCAACATGGTGGCCTTCAACGACGTGACAAGGAGAGCAATCACGACGATTGACCTGAAGAAGGCGGTCAGCCTCTATGATGACCAAGAAAAGAATATGAAGACGCCTGCATCTCACGCCTCATCAAGCAACTATGATGACGAATTCGACGGCCCATGCGGCGTGGAGAGGTCATTTAAGCTGTTCTTCCCCGGAAACCAGAGGATCTCGTTCTTTGCAGATACCGAAGCTGACAAGGTGAAATGGTATGTTCATTCCAATCTAATCGACCCGAACCTTTCGCTCAAGCGTACCCCCCTTAGGCTGGAAATTTTGGGCGCTCTTGTTGGTCGTATCCCCCCCAATCCTCTCTGGGCCGAGCTTCTCTGGCAGAAGCAACAGGAAAATATGACAAAGCAACCGGCGTAGGTGGGCTGCTCAAGGGGTCGCACAACCGCATTTTAGTTTGCAACCGGCGGCCCACAACCATGATAGATGTTTTCCCCCTCAGTTCGTTTATTCGTCAACGCCGTCCATGCTCTCAACATGCCCGCCTCTCCTCCCTCCACATGATGTATAAGTAGGATCTTGGCGTTGTTTTCGTTCCAGGTTGTGGTCGTCATCACCACCCCCCACCCCTCCCTAATCCCCTATCTCTTCGTCATTGTTTTTCTCCCCCTAACCGAGTATACACAGCATGTCGTCTCTCTCGCTTATCTACTATTTTCGTCGCAGCACTTTCTCTCGTTATCAGGCCTCCCAGTTGTATGTTAGTACGGCGTAATCTGTCATGCCAATCGGACAGCTCCCTGCGAACAAACGGGTTGATTATGCTGTTAACACTGCCAGGTTTTCCTCCTCGTTCAGAGCGGTACGGGAATTCTGGTAACATGGAACATGCTCGGAGAGGCACGACTATTAAACGATCGATGACGACCCTGTAGCTCATAAAGCGGATAAGAAATAAAGGTTGACGTTGCTGACCTACTAAAGGTCAATGTATGAATCATCTGACGCCGCGATGCCAGGTCACTGACCAACAGACCGGAGAGCCACGAGTCGTGATCGTACAACCGCGGCTTCGTTTTGCAGCAACTCGCTGAGGCGGTGGAGAAACGTGAAGTCTTCTCAGTCATCGAGACTCGACCCCTCGGCCTCAGGCCTCAACGTCGACGCTCAACCACGAGGCTGCATCTACCACAAGGTACTGATGGCAATCAACGGGCGGGTTTGCGAACACTGCGGTTTGCATAGAAGTTGGCGTGTCGGGATTTCCCGATACTTTTGCGATCATTCTTCTACTCATCTCTCATCTGCACCCAACGCCTCAGGAATTTGAGGAGATCGACCGGTCCCTAACGCCAGACGATTTGTATGTACCAGGACGCCAACTCAAGTCCGTTGGAATGGGGCAGATGGGCGTGAAGCGCAGCCCGTGATCGGTTCACGCCCCTTGCCTCCCATGCCTAAGACGCCGACCGTCTCCATTGGCCGGAACCCCCGAAGGGTAAATTGAAAGCGGCAACTCGAACCCCCCTAAGTGTCTTGCCCGTGTCCGGGGGCCTACCACACCGAGTCCAATGCCAGGAGTCAGGATCGCCCAGCAAATTCAGATTCTAATGAATGTTGCGCGGCAAGTCGGGATAAAGCATTGCCCGGTAGGTTTGTCAGTGCCAATCTCCCTAAATTGAAGTGACATTTAATAATTTAGGGGGTCTGGAAAAACCTTACAAGCAAGATAACACGCTTTTTGCTTGTAGGTGTTTCAGTTGTACATGTGGTGTACATCTTTTTGGTTGAGAAGTATAAAGTCCTGGTATGTTTTCGAACGGGGCCAGAACTTACTGTCTCGAACACCTTTGCCGACTTCTACCCAACGAACCTCCCAACCATGAACATGCTCTACAGAATCTTTGCCGTGCTTGCCTTTGTTGTGGCATATGTCACTGCTGAAAGGCATATCGTTTCCTTCCACAACAGGTCAGTCGTAGCGTTAGCAAACCCGATGGAGCATCGCTAACGTTGAACGCTGTTCGTAAAGGTGCGGACATGGTACTCCCACCTTGGTGTCTCAGAGGGGCAAAATCCTCTCTACCGGAGCGCCCTACGTTTCGAATGGCCCACTCTTAGGGGCCATCGCGTGAGTTGATGTTTTGAAATGGAAACCATAGCTCTTTTGCTGATTGCACAACGTACTCATAGCTATCTTCAAACCGGTGAGGATACTATTGGGCGTACGTTTTGGATGCTGGACGTTTCCTGACATCTCCCTCCATATAGGAAAGTGCAATCTCAACGGCGAGCATTGCACTTTGGTCGAAACAACCTTGACGAACCCGCAGTGCCCTGGCTGCGGTTCCAGCACCGATATCAGTCTTATTCCACCGTGAGTTCTCCGGACTGCTTCTATCGGCATGGATTCTGAGGGCTCTCATGTAGCCACGCTTTCTCCGTCACCACCGGTTTTGGATACTACCATGGTTGTAACGGTATAGGTGCAAACTGTGAGTGAATCCGCGGGTCATGCAAGGCAGATTCGGTTGACTGATATGGCTTGTAATCAAGGCAATAACCCTAGTTGTATAACTGCGTTCCGTGCACCAGAGGACAACCACGTTCAAGTTTCATGTAAGAACCGATCCTTCGGGTTCTCTCAATCAGCTACTTAATCGTTGACTTCGATTTCTCGACAGGCCAGGAGAACGACGTTAACCTCGCCGTCACCTTCTGTATGTAAGAACACCGGACGCTCTCCGGTAAATATCGCGAGTCATAGATAATCTCGCCTGTACGCTTCGGACCCTTGTATGGAGTTCCCTATGTAATCTCGCGCTCGGCTAGCCTGGGCCCGACGAAAAGAGAAGAATGAGCATGGAGCGCAGCCTTGATCGATCTACGTCCCCCAACCTTCATATCCGAGTTGTCGACGAACAGCCCGATAGCCGCAACTTGGTGTCCTGTGAGTCACGACGATCAGAAGGCTACTAGTGTCCTTGCGTATGGTGCGTGCCTCAGGTGGCGCCTTGGGCGTGATGATAGTTGGAATCGCCTGTAAATCCTGGACAGAGCATCACGCCTTGAGGAACGGGTGTGTCAATGGGCCGCATTCCACGCTTTACCTCCGAATGTGCGCGGAGCTTACCTGGGCGGGACACCGCCGGCCACATCATGTCTACTCCCATCCACAAGGCATCTCGCCTCGGTAGAGGCTCTTTGATATCCCGTCTCTTATGTGCAGCGAAGAAAGAGTTACAGGATGTTGGTCTAGGCCCGAGGTAAGCCGGGCGCGGGCGCGGAGAAAAATCGCATTCGACGCCTGAAATGCGAATTTGCAGCATTGCGACTACCTCGGATAAGGATGAGGTTGGGCCAACCAACGAATTGGATGCATTCATGGGTGCTGACGTGTGTCATTTCAGTTGGATGCTCTCGACCGGGACGCTTCGGAGGTCCTTTCCTTGATTCGATTCCGGAGGAACAGGCTGGCCCCGATTAACCAGCTCCCCCGTGAGGTTCTCACTCTCATTCCAGACTTCTGGGACGGGCGCGAAAGAGAGAAAATCGCAATTACATTAACCCATGTGTGTAGGGCTTGGAGGGAGATATTCGTTTCGCGTGCCTCACTGTGGACCGATTTTCACTGTATGGACGCCGACAAAACTCGCGTTTACCTCGAACGCTCGAAGTCTTGCCCCATCAACTTGTGGCTGGAGAGAAAACATGGTCTGTTTCCCAACGACCTCTTCCTCGAGATCGCTCCCCACACTATCGGCCGACTCAAACGTCTGTCCGTCAGCACAACCCCGGATCATCTCGAAGATATCACCAAGCATCTCACTCATCCCGCGCCTGTTCTCGAAGCTTTGACGATAGACGGCAGCTCCAACGATTTCGAGATCAATTCAGCGTTCACACCCGCACTTTTTGGCGGAGACCTCTCTTCCTTGCGCGAATTACACCTACATTCCGTTCGCACCCAGTTGCCTTGGAGGGGCATGGTCAACCTCACGTCGTTCTCGCTGTTGCGGCTCACAATCACCGTCGAACAACTTCTTGACTTCTTCGAAAGCGCCCCCCGCCTTCTCGAAGTCGAGCTCCTTGCAGCCTGGGCTTTTGGTACTCAAAATGGACGATTGGTATCGCTCGCACACTTGAGGAGGTTGCACATCTCCGGGTCCCAGCCACCTTCCCTCATGCTCAACCACCTTTTGATCCCGGTCGGTGCGAAGGTGTCGACCGAGTCAGACTTGCCTGGTCCCCAGATCGATGACCACCTTCCCAGGTCTCTCGATAACCTCAGAAACCTCTCCGACTTCACCGAAATCTGCCTACACTTTGAGGACCGCTCTGTATCCATGCGGTTTACCGGACCAAACGGGCAGGTCTGTATGACTTCTTCGTCCCCTAGACCCGACGTTACTCGTTTGGCGCTCCAATCATTGGCCCGATTTGACACCTCGAAAACCCAACGCCTGGAAATCATCAATGGTGGCTTCTTCGCCTACGAGTTTCGCTCGATACTCCTGTCCTTGACAAACCTAAAAACCCTCATAGTCTCTCGATGCAAACTCACAACTTCCTTCTTCCGGGGCATAGATCCTGGATTTTCCCTAAATCATCCGGTGCCGTGCCCGAAATTGGAAGAACTCATTTTCCATAAAGACGAGCCGTTTCCTATCGAAATTTCGGCGGAGATAGCGGAGGTTGCAGCGAGGAGGGCGTCGAGAGGAGCACCACTCAAGTCCATTAGGACCGGCAATTCTCGAAAGCCCATGACGAGGAGGCAGGTCGATGAGCTGCTGAGATTTGTTGAGCGCACGGAAGCCAACTTTGATTACTTTGGCTAGGGTGGAGTTCTGGTGACGGTCCTCGTCCTATAAAAATCTACCTCGGACGGTGTCCAAGTCCTACCGTTAATATATCTCACTAGGTGATTCAGTTTCCCACTACCTTTAGGGAGCGTCTTGGGTATCCACGGACACGTTTCTGCTACCGTCGTTCTCACTGTTTGCACCCTGTATTCCTACCGATCTTCTCGCGCCCGATAAATCGATGACTCTTTGATGATCCCCCTCTTTACATAGTTTTAAGTATTCCGTATTCGATCGCGAGTTCAATGACAATTACCAGATATTATAGACACGACTCTTCGTGGAACGGCCTATCTACTCGTCCGTGGACCCTTCAAGCAGCCATTCTAGTAGATCGCGCTCTCCAACGCTGTAGCAGCCGCACTCAACCTCTCATAACGAGCCGACAGATCCTCGCGAGCCACCTGAACGTTCGGGGGTTCCTGAAGTAACTTCTCACACTGAGCATCCGCACCCACCCCGTTTATTCTCAATCGTTCGTAGAGAACCTCCTGGAGTTTTCCGCGATTAGGATGAATCAACCCGTAGATCAACTCGTGATTGATTGCGAGGGGAACGCTATCGAGGAAGCGTCTGTGAGAAACTGTGGTGGGAGTGTTAATCTAGAGCCAAAACCACAGGTAACATCGCCTACCGTGGAAGTAGCCCCGTACCGTGCCCATAATACTGATTGCAGGGTCTTTCACATCTACCGATAATCGTTTGAATGAAGGCAGATCTTTACACGCGCATTCAAAGTCCTTCTTGTGGGAATAAAGGTCTTCTTCGTTGAGGGTGAAAATCCCCTTGCGTTCAGACTCTATTTGCCAGGTAATCCTTTCCTTGGCGGTATCGCGGCGCTGAAAAAGGATATCCCTCACAATGAGCCTATCGTCTGAATCAGAACCCCTCAACCAGTGAAGTAAATGGAAGGTTTACTTGACATCCTTAGACAAGACCGGATACATATCGTCAGGGAAATGCTGAGAGATTATCTTGTCCAGATGCGCTCTCAGGGTGTCGAATATTTTATCCAACAACACGTCGGCGGGGGTCTCCCACTCCCCCACAAACCTGTTCGCAAAGTCTTCGAGAAGTTGAAACGGGCAGTGGTCCGGGAGCTCGCGAGATCTCGTACTGAGTGCAGAGGCATCAGATAACCTACCCGCGGTCGAGGGTGACGAATAAACCTACACGTTCGCGAGATCTTTCACCTCGTCCAAGTAGATTATTTTATCCTCTTTCACCACAAAATCGGGGTATGGTAGGATGGCACCGGTACCATTGAAAGAATTCTGGACAGAGGAAGGGTAGGGACGGAAGTCAGGAGCAGAAGCCCTGATCGCGGCGGTGAACTCGCGGAACGATTGGCGGATAGACTGATGCAACCCATCCCTTCCCGGGGCACCTTCCAAATGCTTCTCTACGGCACCCAGAAAATCTCCGATCATCTTGGACGCTTTCGCAACATAGTTCCTTGTCTGTTCAGGAAGTTGGGTCAAACTCGCCCTTGTGCTTACAAGTAAACTTCTCAGCTCGTGCCGAAGCTCCGGCAACCTTGCCCAAGCGTCTGAGTATCTGACAGCAATCTCCGTCTTGACAAGTGACTCACCTTCGTTTGATCACTTCGCATAGAAGCACGCTGAGTGATCCTACAAGGTTTTGACTACCGTAGTTGGAACGGTACATCGACGCTGTGCACCACGGTTGAGTCGTGGAGAAATACTTCTCCTCTTGGCTCTGCGCAGCCTCCCAGGTTATGCCGCTTAACAGTCCCGGAGTATCAGGACGCTTCACCACGAACCACCCATTTTTAAGTATCGGATTACGCTTCCCGCGCACGAAATCCAGCCAACGCCCCTCGGATCCCGCAGGACACCTATCCGGTTTCGTGAGAACGCCTATTTCCGATGGTCACGGTCAGCTTCAACCCATAAATAGGGTTGGATGACCCACCGATAGTGCGTGCACCGGTTGGGTCATACTTCTGTGCTAGCTGATAAGACTGTTGAGTCATGAAGTCGCCTAAAAGTCAAATCAGCGTCTGGAGTGTGCAAATGGAGAAATCCCCACATTCACACGCTATAGTGAGTAGAATCAAGCAGCTATCCCGAGAAATATAATCGGTGACCAAGTTTTCGACCAACTGGATGTCCCCCTCATTCCCTGATTCAGCATTGGCGATTAAACCTTCGTAGAGGGTCTAAGTCGCAAAACGACGGGTGGAATGAAAGAACGTACCAGGGAGGTCGAAAAAAGACAAGTTGGTGAGGTTACGGTCGCTGATCTCGATTTGAACGTAGTCGGATGTGAAGGTCAGTTCGGCTGGAGGACATTCTTCCTCAGGTTTGTCGAGGAAGAGGGCATGGTCAGTGTTTGGGCTCAACACCGCACGCTGTGCGCGACGGACTCTTTCCTCGACCTGGGATCGGTCCGTGATGGTCCCCCCGAACTGTATAGTAACAGCATTCTTCGATGTAACGGACCGCGAAGAATGGAAATTCAAGGAAATAGCGCATTTCCACGGCTCGCTAGATTGCGACAATCGACAGTGCATGGGACACCTGAACAACAATCGTCAGCTACAGAGATCCGTGACGCTCTGGGTAAAGAAATGTACCTCGTACACGTGTCCAGGGCTCTCGGGAGTTTTACCCCAGAGATGGCCTCGATAACCGAAGACTTGCCAACACTCTGGTCTCCGAGAGCACAGATTGTGGGGACATCTACATACGCGCGGACGCTAGGAGCTGTTAGCGAGTGTTCCAGAGGTTGCCTTAATGGCGCTCACCCAGTAGAATGGACCTGATCGACTACGTTCAAAACCTCACGGGGTCCGTCGACCTGCCCAATATGTTGCGGGCCGATGGGGAAAGTTTCGGGTGTTTCGCTAGGCATGGGATCAACGGACGAGGAGAGGACAGAGCAGTCAGTCAACGCTGGGGAGCTAGGAGAAGGCATGGGAGGGACAAGATAACCCAAGGGGGTGTGTATTTAACACATAGTGCACCCCCTAAAAAGAGGGCGTGTACTACCATTTGCCTTGCCCTTCCGGAACAGGCTAAATATCGTTAAGGGACGCAGAGCGTCGCTCAGATGGAGGGGGAATGTTACTGTAGGATTTAGACCTTGGACCCAAACATTCATCGTACCGCTGCTGGCTCGGGTATTATCATGCCTCTGGTATCGAAGGTCTGTGGGAAATGAGGTGAATCTGGAAACCGGAGTACGTTGGGACCATGTAGGGGTCGACAACTGAGCCTAGATCCATAGCACATTAAGATTCTGTACTAGCGTATTTCCTTCCAAACCTACACGAGGCATATGGTGGTGTGCAATAGATCCTGGTAGAAGGGATCATCGGTAGTGAGTCGATCAGCTACAACCGGACTTCAAGTTGTCCCGCTGACGAAGTTCAACACCAAGAGGGCTGGAGGGTAACTACAGAGGGGGACATTCACATGGAGAAAATAACGGGAACGTAAGTCACGTAAATGCGCAATGCGGAGCACCCTACCAACACGGAATTTGGAATCACATCGAGCTGGGTTTCCATGGTCGTTTTGTCGTTCGGGAACACACCCTTTCAGTATAACCTCTGCGCACGCGAACCTCTCGCTTGGTTATCGATATCATCAGGTCAGCGTTGGCATGGCCACAAAGGGTTCCATACTGATCGCATCCCCCACTACATCGGCATCTCTGCCATATGATCGCTACGTAAGACCATAGGAAATCTTTTGCAAGGGTTTACTCACGGATCTTCGCCTTGCTCAAAGGCTCATCGGAACGGTATAACAAAAAACGGGTACCAACGCTCGTCAAATCCCACCACCCCGAAATAAGCCGACCTCTGACAATCAAAGAGAAAAAGGTGTTCGCTGCCGCATCAAGGCTAATTGTCTCTATGGACAACGCGCGACGTATGAAATTCTGTAAGAAGCGCTGGTTAACCATCTTTTGACAGCCACCAACAGAATAGACATTGCTCACGTCCGAATCCACCAAAGGCCCAAGAAAGTCTAGCTAGTGGCGTGATTGAGTCAGGAGTCTTCTTGTTCAAGTATGGGGAGGTTTGATATCGGTATCGAGGGCGCAACGTTAACGGTCGCCTTGGAAGTTTACCATGAGGCACCCAACGTGGTGCTAACGGCTAGAAACCTTGTTGTCCATTACGCAAACCCTATCGGTGGAGGACGTTGCGCACCAGATCAAGACAACATGAATTCCGAGCCCGTCTTGTCCATGTGGAACGACCAGGAGACTGGGTCCTGAAATCGAAATTCCATCGGCATTGATATCAGTCCGGAAAGATCCCCCTCCTCCTCCTAGCCGGAGGGAGAATATGAGAACATCCTTTCGCATGACACGGGGCCCGTGCTCGCAGCTGCGGGTTCTCCATAGGGATCAACGCCCGACGGAGAAACAACGGCGGACCTCGCAACAAAGAATAAGTCCATTTCACACTTTCTGATACTCTCTTCTCATCCTGGCGGGTTTCTATCAGCGTAAGGCCTTCGGTCGAACGAGCCAAACCTACACGTCGACCACGATCCGCGCATCACGATTGGCCTCGAGCGGTCCTAGACCGGCGATCGAGTCTTTCGACCTCGGGACAACATATACTTCTGGCGTCCCGCTGCTCGGATCCCTGCTGGGAAGTACAAAAGCCAGCACTTCGCTGAATATGTTACGGACAAGGCTGAGGACAATAGTTCTTCCACCAGCGAGTCCCGGCTCCCTCGACTGCGCAGGGTAGACCTTGACCTCCCTCATGTCAAATAATAACGTGTCATCCCTGGACCACGGGTAGACGCCACCCATGCATGGACATGAACGTTTAACGTTTAAGATCTATTAGCGAGAGTGTTATGTAACGGAAAACATGCACTGGGGAATGATAACATTATACGGGGGGAGGTAGTTGGGGAAATGTAGTACAAGGGATAAACCAGATCCCGATTCGAACCTAAACCACACCGAGATTCAGGTGGTTACGAACAAAAGGAGCGTTTATGGTTTGTACGCATCGCGTTCTATGTCTCGACACACCAAACTTCCAACTTGCCTTCCGCCTTTCCGTTGGCACTCTCCTTGGCCGTCTCCAACGCCATTTCGTAGTCCATCTCATCCTTCATGCTCACACGTCCCCCGTCTTCATCCTTAAACTTCACGTCCATCTTGCCCACGGGAATACCGAACTTCGAGCTCAGCATACCCATGAACTCGACAAAGGTCACATCTGGGGTAAGTGCCAATCCCCTAACCTCATCTCTGAAGCGAACTTTGACTCGGAGCTTGGAGAAGTCGGCAAAGCTCGACCCATCGTCGTAACCACCAGAACCATACCCTTCTTCCTCTTCTTCGTATGTGGTATTTCTTCGGGCCATGCTGCGCTGACGGCCCACGGCTGTACCGCGACGGCGAACACTCCCACCGCCAGAGTATGAGGAAGGAAGAGGACGTGTCGAAGGCGAACGTGATGGGGGTGGGTTCCCAGGGTTTGCGTTACTCCTGACCCACGAAGCAACCGTGTTACTCCGTTGAACGAGAGCGGGGGCCTGATCCCTGTAGGCGTCGATGTAATCGTCGTAGAAATCAGTCATCTGTTCCCCTGCGTTAAAGAAGAGCGAAATTACGTTAGTGACCTAGCAACAATCGTTAACCAACCGGTTAATTAGGGGCGTACTTGGTGGGGCCGACCTTTGCCCAGGTATGGAGGGACGTTCTTTGGGCACTCGCAGGGATAATCCCCTCACTGGAGTAGCAAGATCCTGCTGTATTCTAGGATTGCGCCCCACATTTGTGGCACTCCTTTTGAGTTGCTGTGGGGTTTCAGATCCAGAACCCTGGTTACGATTGAGTGGGACGTTGATAGTCGCAATGGTGGTCTTCGACCTCTGTAGGGGTACAGGATTGATCTGATCCACGTTGTCTATCTCTCATCGTGAGATCACACTTCAGAAGGAACGATCAGGTTCGGATGACGCACTCGGAGTAGGCACGGTCACGCTGCGACTCAATTGAGCGCCAGATTCGGATGATTTATCCTCTTTGTCCATGATAAGGGCCCCCTTTGGTGTGATGCCTTGTTTAAGCCGAGTTACACCCGTAAACGTAGTGTAGGCTTCGTTTGCGTCCGCAGTGGCAACCAATTTCTACGTATCCAAGAAGAGTCATGATAAGCAATGATGTCGGAGAAAAGAGACGCAAGAAGAATCGGCCCGGTCGCGTTCCCGATCACTTACAGCCTTTCCTAGATAATCTTTCTGCTTTGCGTTCCTCAATTTGTTTTCCGACGGACGGTACAAAACACCGACCGGCTAAAAGCGATTAGGGAACAAGATAAGCCGCTTCGTCGTGAAAGAGAGTCCCGGGGGAACATGAATGAAACGCACGATGCTGAACACTGTGTACCCTTGACCACGATCCTGTATGGCTTCGTCGATGACACCGTGTTCTGCAGTGACCTTGCCAGCGCTTGCTTCCACGAGGTCAGCCATTCCGACATCGTGGTTACCGAGGTATATCTGAGAGAGACCCTTATTGAAAAGGACTTCAGCTGAATAGAGTTTGAACTTGAGTCCCAGCTGTTCGTAATTGCTGGAAAAAAACGGGTGTCAGCGACTAGACACTCGGTACCACAACTACAGGTCGAAAAGTGCCGAAGAAATAAGAGACACCCCAGGCTCTGATGCTCACATTGCCTGGTTTCCCCTCAAGTACAAGAGCGAGTCCTCGAAATCCTTGTAGGCGAGGTCAAACCGCTCCAATAAAAAGTTGGAGACACCACATTGAAAGTAAGCGACGGCTAGGTAGTGGTCGGCTTCTGTTGCGAGCTGGAAGTGCTTGACTGCCGTCTCGTGGTCACCTACGGTGGCGTAGATGAGACCCATGTTTGTGAAGATCTTTGACGATTCACTGATTCTCTGCATTTCCGGGTGGTGTCATGTAAACATCTGCAGCAGAAGGGGGAAGGCAGATATAGGGGTGGATGCGCACCGAGAATAACTCGAGGGCCTCGTCAAACTTTTCCGCATCGTATGCAGCCAATGCTGAAGCCCATATTTCTAGCTCAGCTTTGAGAGACATCTTGTATGCTTCCTTCTGGTGCGATTAAATCTTGGAAAGTTATCGACTGGAGGCAGGAGTGCGAGCCGGTGCAAGAAAGAGGTGGGTGTTGGTACAGGTGGTGGAAGAAGTGAAAGTACAAGAGACGAAAGAGAGAGAAAAGGGGGGGTCTTTGACCCAGGAAATGAACGAAGGGTAAAATAAGACAAGAGACGAAAGCGGAAACAAAGGCGAAGAGAAGGAAGGGGGATGTACGTTAAATAAGTTAGGAAATCAGACGGTCAGCCGAAGTGTTGCTAGGGAATGTCTCAACTCATACTCTGATCCGAGGCTAAGCGAAGCGACAAAAACATATGCATCTCTTTTATTTTACCTACCCGAAAATCAAGAACAACGGACGGCCTGCGCAAACGCCCTGACCTTCTCCAAATCTTTGCCAGTCCCATCTTCATTCTCGACTCCCCCGCTCACGTCCACTGCCCAAGGCTTGACACGGGATATCGCTTCCGCCACATTGCCCGGTGTCAACCCGCCCGCCAAGATAATCGGCATTCTCCCTCCGACCGTCCCGAGAGAAGTCGCGGAAGTTGCATCGCCGTCAAGACCGGAATCAATCTCCCCCAACTCGACGACCGCCTTCGCGAGGTCCCAATCAACAATCTTGCCGCTGCCTCCAGAGAGTCCCCCAGACTCAGGCCCGTCGTGCACCGAGTCCAACAGCACAAACTCGTTCAGGCCTGGTCGTCGTAACCCCCGCAACAGCCCTGGATCCACTCCAGCCACACTCGAAGAGATAGGAGATGCTGCTTTGATATGGAAGACCTTGATCACAGGCACGGGGATGTGTTTACTCCATTCGACCGGTTCATTCCCATGCAGCTGAACGATATCTAATTGCGTCTCAGCCACTGTCTGGAGAATGAATTCCAACGGTTGGTCCTGGAACACTCCAACCAACAAAGGTCCTGCACCAGATGCCGAGATGGCCTTCGAAAGGCGCCGTGATTGTGTCGTGAACCACGGCTCGTTGTTCGTCGCGGGGTCAACGTCAACTATCGCCGTTGACGATGGGGACTGTTCTGGATGCGATCCAGATCGCGCAAGTGAGGGACTGGCTAACCGTTCCGATCGGATTCTCGAAGAGATCCGCTTGGCCTCTTCGTAACCCACCCTTCTGCGACTTTTCTGCACGAACATCAAACCCAGCAAATCTACTCCAGCATCTCTCGCATCCACAGCCTCCTGTTCGGTCCTTATTCCACACACCTTCACGAGCGGGCTCGGCCGATGGTCGGCTGGTACTGAAGAGGATAGTAGCGCTTCAGGTATGTCGAGCAGCTCCCGGATGAATTTCCGCGTGTTCCCCGCTCGCATAAGCGCTTCACCGATGAGAACACCTCGGACACCCTGTGCAGTGTACATCCTGACGTCCTCAGGGCCCGTGATTCCGCTCAGGGCACACAATGTGACGTCCCTCCCTCGAACCATGTCCACCAGCCTGGTCGTCGTCCCCATATCCACATCAAACGAGTGAAGGTTACGGTTATTGACTCCAATAACCTTCGCCCCGATACTCAGAGCAATCTCCATCTCCTTCCCGTTATTCACCTCGACTAGCGGCTCCATCCCAAGGGACAAGGAGAAGTCGTAAAGGACTTGCAGACGGCCGAGGGGAAGCATAGAGACGATGAGGAGAACAGTGTCCGCTCCGTGTAACCTGGCCTCGGAGATCTGGTACTCGTCCAAAATGAAGTCCTTGCGAAGGATCGCAGGTCGGTTTGTCAGCGAGTCAACCGCCTGACGAGCCAAATACATATCCAATAAAGATCCCTTGAACCAAGTAGGTTCTGTCAACACCGAGATGGCAGAGACACCCGAAAGCGCGTAATCCAACGCTTGTTGCGCAGCGTTCGCCGACATGGATATCGGTCCCTTCGATGGAGAGGCCCGCTTGATCTCAGCCATCAAAGCTGGACTGCGAACTTTCATCCTCTTGACGAAGTCGATTTGGGGAGGGGCCAAGTTCAACTTGAGCAAAGTGGAAAGGTCGTGGGGGGAAGTTCCGGGGGTACTTTTGGCCATGTCAACATCTTTCAATCGCTGGGAGTAGATTTTGTCGAGGATAGAGGGGACTTTTCTTTGTTGTTCCTTCGTAGGAGCAATACCCTTTATGATCTCAACCTCGAAAGGAGGGAGATTCGGGTCTTGGACTCGGAAAGACGGGTTCTCGTCCCAAGTACCACCTCGTAATGCCAGAAAGTTTGCAAAGAGCTTGTCTCCGGATTCCGATAGAATAGATTCTGGGTGATACTGGACCGACTCGAGGGTGTATTTCCGATGTCGAACGCCCATGATGACACCACTCTCCTCGGTTGTGGCAGTTATAGCGAGATCACGAGGGAAGTTGTTGACGTTCGCGCTGAGTGAATGGTATCGAATGGATTTGATGCCTTGAGGGATGTCCTTGAAACACCCTCGTCCATCGTGTCGTACCCGGCTGACTTTCCCGTGCATAATTTCTCCCGCATATCTAATGTGCGTAAATTACCAGTGAGTCCCGGGCATGAAGTGGTTACGACCTAAAGCACTGTATTTGACTTACTCGATTTCCCCGCCAAATACATCAACCAGACATTCCAAACCCATACAAACACCAAGCACAGGTACTCGACCCATGAAATACTTGATAGCATCCTGCGAGACCCCCCCATCCGTCGAGGGATGTCCAGGTCCTGGGGAGATGACTAAATACTTGATATTGAGTTTTGGAAAGTCTTCAGGTGTGATGGCGTCGTTGCGGATGACCGTAACAGAGACACCGAGGAGAGATATGTATTGGTAGAGGTTGTAGGCGAAGGAGTCGAAGTTGTCGATCATCAAAACTTCGATGGGAGCCGTAAGCTCGGGCAGGAGGGGCTTTTTGTTTTTTCCATTTTCCGTGGTAGTGACCGTGGGTGTAGACTGAGTCGTTTCAGGGATGGGTTGAGACATAACTTAAGCAAGAAAGCTCGAGCGGCGAATAGAGGAATCTGACCTGTTTTATGGTAATCCGAGGCCGAGCGGCCGGCAGATCGCGACCTGGGTGGTGAGGGGTCCGGGGGCGGTGTCCGGGGGGTACCATTTTACTCTTGTAGACGATCAGGAGGAACTTTGAGTGCGCACCCACACTTAAGTTATATTTCAGGCTCGAGCTGTTCGTCGATATTGATTGGGACGCAGATGTATCTAGTTAACAGTTTTCTGTGGAATCCCCGCTGACGGAAGACGAATAAAAGATGTGAGAAATACTGGCTTGGGGTCTCACCCAGCCAGTCTACAGGTAACGTGTTTATCTATTACAAATACTGGCTACCCCTAGGTGCACGGGCCACGGGCAGGCCTCAGATGCCCCGACTTTCTTCACCGCCGCTTGCCCCGATGACTCTCGATCAAACATTACCATCTACTGGCACTGATCTCCAGGCTGACGATTGTGCCGCTGTGACTGGGACTGGTCAAGTAGTCCGGCTGTTGGGAGTGGGGGGAACATCCAGGTTCCGACGTCATCGTTTTCAAATTGACACCCCGGGTCCTCCCTCGGTTTCCTTAAATGGGTGGTTATCGGGCGCTAAACTTGCACGACTAGTTTCGTTTCACTTGCACACCGCCGGCCGCTCGTCCGAGGCTTATCTCGTCAGCCGCCAAAACATGTCGGTGATTCCCGAGACTGTACAGCCGGCATCTCGGCATTTTCACTGTCAAGACTTATGTCTACGCTTTTTGATGAGTGGCATGCACACGACCGCTGTCGCCTGGGGTGGGAGGGCAAGGCTGGTGTGACTCTCATAAGGGTGCCCTGGTCGTTGAATTTTTGTTGGCACTTTAGAATAATATTGCCCGGAAACGCTTCCGTACTGCTTAGGGACCGAAAGTGAGTGATGATTAGACTTCTGACCTGGTGGTGGGTTGCCTATCCCAATGGCGTACCATAGTTGACCTCTCTTGGCTCTGGAAGACGGCTCGTCGATTTGTGTCATCCAGTACTGCGCAGTGTGAACAGAATCTTCGTCGTAGGACGTCCGTCCATCTTGTAGGGCCGCTTAGTGTGAACAAGATCGGGGCGGGCCTCACGACCCCGAAGGTTGGCGCGCGAGGAACACGGTATCATCGTCGCCACACAATGACATATACCTCGACTCAGAATTCCCTTCAGTATGGATTGGATCCTAGGTGGCGGTCCCAGTCCCGGGCCCTGCCGCTTGTCGGCCATATTGCTTGTAAGATCGGCAAAGCCCAAGCATAATGCAAGACAGAAACCGATAGATAGATAATGCGGATGTCTTCGTACAACCAAGCCGGGGTACAATACATGATTATAGCATTCGTTGAAGCGTACAGTCTGACTTTGTCAGGTCGTTTCGACAGTGCGATCGTATCTGGGTTCAAAGGGTCAATTATGAGTACAACCGATATACTGGCTTACTTACTCGGCCTAAACACGCGCCTCACGCCTTGAGGGTAGCAGTCGGGTAAAGCTCGAACGGTGGCAGTGTAGTGTCAGTGACGCCGCACTCCGGGTTCTCCTCCCAGGTTCCACCGCTCAACTTCAAAAAGTTGGCGAACAGCTCGTCGCCGCCCTCCGACAAGATACTCTCGGGATGATATTGTACGGCTTCGAGAGTGTATTTGCGATGACGAACGCCCATAATGACGTTGCTCTCCTCGGTGGCAGAAGTGATAACAAGGTCCTTGGGGAACTTGTTGGGTTGAGCGCTGAGAGAGTGGTAGCGAATCGACTGAATTCCCTGAGGGATGTTCTTGAAGCACCCTCGGTTGTCATGACGTACTCGGGAGACCTTTCCGTGCATGATCTCTCCGGCATATCTGTAGAGAGAGCCTGGTCAGGAATGCGTCCGGTGGTGTCGGAAGGTGTGAAACACAGGCATACGCGATCTCTCCGCCGTGGACGTCAACTAGGCACTCCAGACCCATGCAAACGCCCAAAATTGGGAGCTTGCCCATGAAGTATGTGATGGCAGCCTGCGAGATACCCGCATCCGTCTGCGGGTGTCCTGGTCCGGGGGAAATCACCAACGATTTGATCTGCAAATCGGGGAAATCATCTGGAGAGATAGCGTCGTTTCGGATGACGACGACATCAGCACCGAGAAGACACAGCGACTGGTAGAGGTTCCATGTGAACGAGTCGAAGTTGTCGATCATCAACACTTCGATCGGACGAGCGAGATGAGCTGGAAGAGGCATAGTTTTGTGTCTTCTGAGAGGGGTGTAGATGTGTTGTCTTGGTGAGGGTTGTCAGTCGGAGGAACCTCGACAGCTATTCGTAAGAGAGAGGAATGAAGGACCATAGTCGAGAGGACTCTTGAATTTAAGAGTGGACATAAAGATCGAAAGAGCCGATCGGCTCGAACTTTAACCCGCAAAGAGCGTATATTCGCACACCGTGTCCAACTGTTTCCGCTAAAACAAGACAGTGATAATTAGATACCCGTTTCTTCAGGAGGGCGGTTGTGCGTGGTAATCGGTCCATGAAGGAAATGAAATAATGCGATCATGCAAATTCAGCCTCCTCAAGGTCGAGGTCTTCTTCACTGTCTGATGGGAAGCCACAGTTACCAGTCGATATGGGCAACACTCTGTGTCTAGGTCCAACGTACGTCAGATGAGAGCTGAAACTTAGGGGCGGAAGGTGCTTACTTGACGAGAAGACCCTCGACCCCGGTTTTACCTGCTTCCCAATCCACTCTTACCCAGTTATAAACCAAATCTCCGCCGCGATAGACGAGCATTGTCGGAAGCATGTCGGTGTCAACATTATCCTCGTCGTCAAAGTCCAATTCGTCATCTCCGTCTCCGTGGTCCTTCTCATTGTACTCCGGTTCGCCGTAGGGGTCCTCTTCATCCTCTTCACGGATCGTTCCCGATCTGATCGAATGCTTGGTCAACGGAGATAGTGTATTCCTTTTAGACCCATTCGAGGAGGAACCCGAAGCAAAGCCAACGGCGGACGCTTTGGCGCGCAAGAACTTTACGGTAGCGTTTTCTCGTGCCAGCTTTCCCAGCGTATTGTCCAACGCTTCGCAACGGCCCAACGACTATAATCAAGGATTCAGACCAGTCGGGAAATATATATCACTGAACCTTACTGGATGATATAGATGCAAGACAACCCAGACATGTCGCTCCTCCGCTTCAACCGCCTTCAAGAACCCCTCCATGCCGACCTCACGCAAATGGCCAAATCTTCCGCCTCCGCCATGACTAGTCTGACCCTTATCGCGCACACGGGCAAACCTGATCTCTTCCAACTCTTCGTCATCCTCGTCCTGCTCTAACGCCTTTTCTTCAAGATACGTCATTCCTGTGAGATTGGCCTTCTCCATCCTTTTGTTCAGGTCCTTGATCTCAGCTGCCCTCTTGTCTCTTGCACTCCTCTCGGCCTCGTTCCGATCGCGAATAACACCCTTGACTCCCGTTCGACCGAGAACACCGACCCCTACACCATTACCCTGAACACCAAGGGGGTTGGCTTGGACAGCAGAGGAGAGTCGACGGGGGGAGCCGTCGTCATCGGAGTGGTTGTAAGCGTCGTTGTCATCTGGCCATTTCGCAGCGTCCGGGGAGGGAGATCGGCGTGGTGAAGATGAGCCTGAGCCTCCGCTGTTGAAAAGTTTACCCGACAACACTAGATCTTCGAGATCTGCCTGGATAACGCGTATCGGTTTTGAGATTTTGAAGGATCCCAAGTCAAATGTAAAAGAGATGTACCATCGAAAGAAAGATAGGTTGACCCTAGCCAAGCCAGCCGTCTGGCGACAAAACACAGAGGATGATCTGATCGGCTGTGGGTCCTCTCCCTCCCGCTCATCGACTCTTACCACCCATACCAAGTTTTGGGCACCCGGACATCGTCGGTTCGCTCAGTGGAGGGTTTACACGAGTGGCCCAACCCTGCTACTATCTACCAGATGGGGAACACTCGGAACGCCGAGATAACACGCTTCTTGCCCTCGTCGGACCACATCACCGCGGATCCCCCCACGTCCTATCGACATCAGCACTCCTATCCTGAACTGCGGTTGCATAACGATAAACCCCAGTGAAATGTATGACATACAGACCCACCGCTGGTTTTTGGGATAGTTCTTCTCATGTTCCTGGTACGCCTATGGATAAGCGAACCGTTCCCAGCTGTGCCGAGTGTCCTACAACTCACAGATACCACGCTCCCACAATAGATGTGTAACACCCGTTTTTCCATCAGGACCTGTTATCTACGGGTATGTATGGAGCTCAAGGCGAATGACCATCGTATTCAACGGTCACAAACGCGTGCATCCGGCGATTGCTTGATTCGGTGGTTGCCTTGAACGTATAGCAGCGGTATCAACTACACGTTCTAGCGCTACCGTTGTCATCCATCCTTCTCACCCGGAGACCGGAAGGGTTGGACGAAGATCTGTAGCCTGTTGTGAGAGTCTCTGGTACGTGGGGGACAAATTCGGCCAACACCTCGCCATCAATTCGATTCGTATACTTGGAGCCTCTCATACTTTGTTCCTGATCGCCTAGCAATAGTTCGCATTCCTCGTTGGTGGCTTTGTCACAAGTCCGTGGTTGTTCGAACAACTCGAGAAACGACTTTTGGGCCTCGGGGTGAAGCTTTGCAAGCCAGACACATATGTGAGAAACCTGTTCCTGTGGGCCATTTTGTGACCGGAAGGATTGCAACATTCGCATACGGTGCACCCAGTAATATTCCCTACCAGCCCTTCAATTCAGAATATGTCAGGTGTATGCAAAAGTCGCGGTTTGATCGATGATCCCGCGAGGGATCAGTAGGTCCCCGACTGTTTCGAGACCACGTTACTGCGGGTTTGTCGTCAACCCCCATTTATCGATCCTCCTAGACAATTCCATTGCATCACAGGGCACCAAGGTTCTCGAGGACCATGAAGTCCGACCCAGATTCCAGTATGCAACTGAGGACGCCCCACAGCGACAAGCCTTCCGATCAGTTGTCAGGTTCACTGGTGCGCATAGTGTCCCTCAGTGGGTGGATATAGAACGAGGTAGTGTGTTTGGTTTTTCCCGGTGGGAGGGTCATTGAAATCGAGCAGACAAGCTCGAGACACTGCAATATATTTGCAGATCTCTCCACTGCTCCTATTCGGAACTTAAGGCACAGATTGGTTCGACTCTGTCACCGTAAGTCCCCGAGGAACTGTATATTGCTCAACTTCTTTCTGATTTCCGTGATTTGTTGATATAGGGTGAGGAGAAAAGGTGCGAAATATTGTTTCCAGAGTCCCTCGTGCATAAGACTGGAGTTCCTCTTTAGGGGCGATGCCATAGTTGTATACGGCGACCCCTCAGACTGGACCACCTGAGAGATTCTTGACGCTGTTTTGTTTATTCGGTCGCTCCTGTCTCGTTCCTATCATTACGCGCAACGTCCGTTCATGTGACCGTTGTGAGAGCCAAGCAGTAGCATTGGTTAACGATCAGTGCGAGGGTGTAACAATTTAAGAGGGCTGCTGAGAGTCGGTATGGATGACATAGAAGTCCCGCAAGTTGACTTTTTCTTTTCCATAGACTGTATCAGGGTAAAACATCTTTTCTCTACGTTTCTTCAACTTGAAAGAATCGGACCCGGTGCTCGGAAACCTAAGACTTAAGCTACCTGATCTCGACAGTCGATGAGGCCAGGCGTCGAAAGTGTTCTACTTGCGTCAACTTCGGGAATGAAACACACCAGTAGTTCGTTGATTTCACCGCTATTCTCCATCCTCTACAAGCCCGCGACGTCCCTTTCCAAAACCACTTTTGTTTTCAACAAAATCTCCGTACGCTGACCCTCGCCCCGCCCCATACCTACGTTTTTCCCAACGCCCACTTCCGTCGTTCCCGCAACTCTACGTCGCCTCCCAGAAGTAGAAGTCCCGTCAGATCCAAACTCATTGGTCATTCTCGCGCTGTCGAACACGGTGTGTGGGGTTTCGAACAGAAGGTACATGTCACTGGATGCGACCTCCACCATAAACACGGACTCCAAGCGCAGTGCCAGTCTGTTGATGGTTTCTATTCCACTGAGCCCCACCGTTTTTACAAAATCGAATGAACGCCGAGGGGACGAGAATGATCCTGTGATCCAGAGAATATCCGCCACGCGCTGCACGATCGAATTGGAATCAAGCGACGGTTTGGAGAGGTAACTATGGGTCAAGGACCTCCACCTGGCTGAGATTGCTTGTCCCTCTGGGATACGTAAGTTGGATTTCACTGGCCGCGCGTGATGTGTGCTTACCAGAGGTGGATAAGGATTGGTAAACCGACCCCAATACACATAAGTCCTTATTGTGTCGCCAACTCGATGTGATCTGCATTGCGAGGTGGCAGAGGCATGACTGAACCAAGAAGGTCACAGTCGTGGGGTTCCGATGGAGGACCGGATGAATGAGGGCGGGTCCGCAGAACTGAGACAAGACATCAACATCATTTTGAGTTACGGTGAACTTGGTGGCCCGCGGCAATCCCAACTTCTCCCATTCTTCGGTTAAGTTGGCCGCAACTTGGAATACGTTCTCGTTCAGGTCACGAACGGTGCCCAACACCTCTGCCTCAGATAGGTCGTCTGTCATCGATAAAAAGGGTTGCGCCCCGGCGAGTTCTGCCGACCTCACCGCCAATAGTTCCTCGGTTCGCGTTAGCCGGTCTGCCATCGTTTGGATACGTTGATCCTGCTTCCCTAAAGTCTCCTGATGGGCCCTGGAGATCTTCCTGACCTCGCGTTCCAACTCCACAATCCGCTCTTTAGCCCCTCTATACTTCTTCGCATACCTCTCCTTCCAACTCTTCAGCCTGAGTATTTCATCACTCTGTGCGGCGATTTTAGCCTTCTGCCTCTCCGCCAGGTCTTCTGTCGCTCTCCATAGCCCCTCGATCTCTTCGAACCCAACTACTCTGGGTTCTTGGGACCGTATCGATGAACCTTCAAGGGGCAAGTCCATGACGCTATCGCTGAACGGAGTGTTGAAGCGGGGAAGATGGAATGTGAGGAGAGAGTTGAACAAGGCACCATTCCTCATAGTGTGGCGGTCGTTTTCCGGCACCGAGACGACCCACATTCACGTGGAGAGCCCATACTTTTGTGAACTCCCTCGACAGGTCGTTTTCCCAACAAAAAGGGCGGCTTCTCCCTTGACGGTAGTAATGCGTGGCAGGGTCCGGAAAAAAATCAAATATATATTCTTCATCTTGCAGGCAATTCTCAACATCGTCGCTATTTCCTCATATGACCTGTACATCTTATAGTAGCTCCTCCCGAAGGTTTGTCCTCGCTTTTGATATCGGTACCACGTTCAGCGGTGCCGCGTATGCATTCCTAGACCCTGGCGAAATCCCGCAGATCGACCCAGTCACAAAGTACGCTCTTCTTCTACCTTAGTACCTTACAATTGCGACGAACTGGGGGCAGGTACCTCGATAACCCAAATGTTGGGTCAGCGAAAGTCCCTTCGATCTTGTACTATGATAGAAACGGTAACTTCTGAGGCGTCGGGAATAGAACAGAGCTCCAAGAGGACGAAAGTCTTCATCAGATGCGCTGGCTCGTAATTCCAAGATAACCCACTTTTACATTTATTCACGGTTACAGGTGGAAGCTTATGATTGGACCCACAAAGCCGTCTGCTATACTGAAGGATCAGATGAGCACGAACCTTCCGAGGGGGAAAACCATCACCGACGTCTTCTCTGACTTCATGAGTTATCTCTTTGATTCGACAAAGGCTCTCTTTATTTCCTCAGACCAAAACGGAGAGCACCGCTGGAACTCAGTACCTCGCGAGATTGAGCTCGTGTTGACCCATTTCCAATGGGTGGGGCGATCCGCAACAAAGTCAACTCCGGGCTGCCGACATCCGAGCAAATATCGTCCCTGACACTCAAGAGGGGCTTGCTAGAGTCCACTTCGTGACTGAAGGGGAGGCGAGTTTCAATTTCTGTGCTACCCTTACTCAGACAGGTGAAAGCTTGAAGGTTCGCCATCACCCGTGCCGCTGCCCGCTTGGACGTTGTTTGACACAGCAGCAGCCTGGTGACAAGGTGCTGATCGTCGATGCGGGGGGAGGAACCATCGATATAAGTTCTTATGCAGTGCTCGACAACGCACCGCTGCAAGTTGGGGAGCTATTCCGGCCAGAATGTCAGTTTACTCGCCTTCGGTTACCTATTCGATCATTGAGACGCTCCTGCAAGGCTTACTACAGGGAGGAGAGTTCGTTACAGCGAGGGCGAGGGAGGCAGTCGAAGGTGGGTTTAGATGTTGCTCACCTGTTGCATTTCCCGTTCAACTACAATTAGAAAAACCAAGAAAATCAAAGTTCAACACCCCTGAAGATATTCCAGCTTTTGCCCAAAAGTTCGACGAAGGCTTAAAAAGGGTATTTTCTGACGACAAAGGATCGCAGTACATCAAATTTGGTTCTCCGAGGGACAACGACCCTCAGCATGGGGTCAAGGTGGGAAGGTTGATGCTAACAGGGTAATCTGCTGTTTACCCTCCCCACATATTGGCACTTATATCCCTGCACACGCACAGGAAGCAGGCGTCGGTTTTTTTTGAACCTTCCATTCAGTGCGTAGTGGATTGCATCCGGGAGAACTTCAAAGAAATTCTCTCCATGAACTCGGTTCGTTGATTCGAAATATCTTGACCTGCACACCTGAAGATTGCACATACAGTTTGCTTTCCTCATCAGCGGGTTTGCCTCAAGCCCGTGGCTAACTGGACAACTCAACCAGCGGCTCTCCGATCTTGGGTTGAAGTTTTTTAAGCCAGATACGAACACGCGAGAGTGACCTCTCCCCTGGCTGAAGCCTCACGTAACGATCTCCACGCAGTAACAAAGCAGTTGCAGTTGGAGCAGTGTTGTTCTACGTCGATCCAAAGGACGAATTTCACGGTTCACATATGGCACCCCGGGCTCTGTCGTCTATAGACCCTCCAACCCAGAACACGCGAAACGCGAGCATAAATCATACATAGACATTGAAGGAGACAAGCGTATCCCTGATGCTTTCATGAACATGCTCTCCAAGGTTTGGAACCAAGTCGTTCTCATTCGACTCACCCTACTTACGGATACGGACACTATGGCAATTCAGGGCACTAAGGTTCTCGAAAGTCGAGAAATTCGAACAAGGATGTACGTGGTTCGTGAGGGGCCCCCAGCAAGGGAAGCATTGGCGCAAATCATCAAATACGACGGTGGTCGAAGGGAGCCGCAGTGGATGGTCATAGAACGGGGTATAATTTTTGATTCTGTGGCACGATTTCCATGCTTGGTGCTCACAATCCAAAAGGTATGTTTGAAACTCTATGCCACGTTGTTGCCAATATTTCTGCAGCACCATACACGCCCAAACTTGGGAGATCAGGGAAAATGTGCTATTCTCGGAAGTATGATGTGGTGCTGCTGGTGGGCCTTACAGAGTTGAAGGCGCATATCCGCTGGGTCGACTCTAGAACCGTGAGTATTCGGTGGTATCACTGGTTGGACCGCCTTTGCTGACCCCATCACAAACGTAGGGGTTGGAGAAAAGGTGCCTCCTCACATTTCACATGTGTGTGTGTTACACCCTGGACTGACTTGGATTTACTCGGATCACAGCAGCGGCGCACGCGCGCAACTATCGTGTACAAAGATATGTCAGAGACTACTCACGCTGGTCCAAGGGTCACCGGTCAACCGGTCATCTCTCGCCATAATTTTGACTTCTGAACCCTCCTGTTTCGCAATAAAATTCACTTGACCCACGCATTTGAGGGTTGCGAATGATTTGAAGAGTGTGCCTGTGGCGATGGCGCTGCCACTGATCAAACGTCCGAAGGCCCAAATCGACATCGGAGATGTACTTACGGCCTTAGGCTGTAAACGTAAACGCCAGGCGGGCAAGGCCTGTCGCCCAAAAAGGAAAATTTCGCGAACTTTACCCACGTCCGTCTCGAACTGTCAAACTAGTTCAAAGCCTGTTCATCCACTGAAGATGCATATACGTGGTTTACTTGGCTCAACTTCCGAGAACAAGAAATATACCAGTCTCTTGTGTTTCGTGCCTGCACCACCACCACTCTCGATCTTCTACAAGCCCATGACATCCTTCTCTAGAACCACTTTGGTTTTCAACAGAACTTCCACGTGCCGATCTTCGCCTGGACCCCTACATACGCTTTTCCTAACGCCGAGTTCCGTCACCCCAGCAATCCCATCCCCTTGAGTAGGAGTACCGTCTCCAAATTCGTTGGTCATTCTCGTGTCGTCGAATATTGTGCCTGGGGATTCGAAAAGAAGGGCCATATCGCTGGACGTGACCTCTACCGTGAATACGCATTCTAGGCGCAGGGCAAGTTGGATGATTGATTCTATCCCTTCGAGCGCCACGACTTTGATCAATTCGAGTGACTGCTGAGCAGACAAGAATGATCCTGTCTCGTCAAGGATGTTCGCCAACTGCTCCACCAACGACGCGGAATGAGGTGGTGGTGGGGAAAGGTAACGGTAGGTTAACGACCTCCATCTGGCCGAGATTGGTTGCCCTCTATGATATGTAAGTTAAAAATTGCCGGGGTATACAATACAATGCTCACCCGAGGCGGACAAGCGCTGGTATATGGACCCGAGTATGGCCGAGTCTTGGGAGCGACCTAATCTCGATGTAATGCTCACCACTTGGGAACAGAGGTGCGACTGGAGCAGGAAGGTCAAACCCATGGAATTCCGGTTGCGGACTAGTTGGACGAGAGCAGGGATACAGGGCCGAGATGCGGGATCGACATCCGTAGCACCGGTGACCAGCGGAGATTCCAATTTCTCCCATTCCTCGGTCAAGTTGACCGCGACTTGATAGATGTTCTCGTTGAGATCGTGAACAATGCTCAACACCTCCGCCTCAGATAGCCGGTCCGTCGTGGATAGGAATGTGTGTGCCCCGGAGAGTTCTGCGGACCTCACTGCCAACAGTTCTTCGGTTTGTTTCAACCTTTCTTCCGTCGCTTGAACGTGTTGGATCCACTTTTGCACGTCCTCTTGGTGAAGGCCATGCATTTCCTGGATCTCGTCCTCGAGTTCCATAATCCGACGCTTCTTACCCTTGCACTCTCGCATCAATTTCTCTTCCTCCACTCTCGACCTTGCGATGTCGACCCCCTGTCTTTCAATCTGTCCTCTCAGATCTTCTACCTCTCTTTGCATCACCACCACCTCCACCTCCTTTCCTGTTCCCTCGAATGATCCGAGCGGCGAAGCAGGTCGATCCTGAGACTCCGTCGATGATTCGTTCTGATTCTTTCTTGACAGAAAGGGGAGGTAGAACATGATGGAGTCGAACATGACTAGTGAGTAGCTGGCGAAGAGTGGTTCAAAGACAAGGCAGGAAACAGAAACAGGCGGGAATGTACGTTTTCCGCTTCTGATGGGATCAACCTCTGTGACGGGATTACAGGTAAAGGGAAAGTGTGGCGGCCATGCATGTCCCAAAGGAATGTTTAAAGCTTCTAGCTGGCGAACGACTCACAACCCTGTCCCCTTTCCACAACTCCCATCATGGAAACGTCCCGCGCGGATTACACCGGCCTTTCGCGAAAACTCGTTGTCGCCCTCGACGTCGGGACCACGTTTAGTGGTGCTGCGTATGCATTTCTAGATCCCGGCGAAATTCCTCAAACTCAATCTGTTACAAGGCAACTATTTCCGTGATCTCTTACCTAGTAACAATGGTGACGAATGAGAAATAGATACTTGAACACTCCAAACCTTGGGTCTGCAAAAGTTCCCTCCATACTGTACTACGACCATGACGGCAACTTCCGTGGCATCGAGAACGGGGTAGATTTTCAAGATGATGACGCGTTCCTGAGGATCAAATGGTGAGCAACTCTAATACGTTCACCTATGCAAGACGCCGAAGACACGTTAGGTGGAAATTAATGATCTCACCCACGGAGCCGTCTGCCGCGATGAAGGATCAGATGAGCACGCAGCTCCCAAAGGGGAAAACCATAGTCGACGTCTTTGCTGATTTCATGGGTTATCTCTTTGATTCGACAAAGGCGTTGTTCAAAACCTCTGAGCCAAATGGGGAACTCAGGTGGGACACCGTCTCAAACAACATCGAGTTGGTTTTGACCCATCCCAACGGATGGGGAGGCCCACAACAAACGCAACTGCGAACCGCTGCGGTCAAGGCGGGCATTGTTCCTGACACCCCTGCTGGGCATTCTCGCGTCCACTTTGTGACCGAAGGCGAAGCCAGTTTCAACTTCTGCGCCATCCATACCCAAGCAGGTAAAGATCTAAAGGTCTGTCCCGCAGTCTTCATCTAGAGTCAGTCGCCTGACATGATCGTAGCCCGGTGAACAAGTTCTGATCATCGACGCCGGTGGAGGGACCATTGATATCAGTATCTACACGGTCATCAACAATAAACCCCTGCAGGTCGAAGAGTTGTATGAACCCGAGTGTGAGACAGACGCATTACGGTGCCAGTTTCTTCGTTCAATGACTCTCATTTTAGGCTTGCTCCAAGGCGGAGAGTTCGTCACAGCGAGAGCAAGAGCGGTTGTCCAAGGTACACCCCAACATCCTTCTCGTGGACTGGCTACTCAACCTACATCCAGAGAAATTGAGAGGGTCTAAATTCAACACTTCCGATGACCTGGAAGCATTTTCCCAAAAATTCGACGAAGGGGTAAAGAGGGTTTTTTCGAGTGACCAGGTGGCTCAAAATGTCAAATTTGGCTCCCCGAGGGATAACGATCCTGAATACGGAATCAAAGCCGGAAGGTTGACATTGACAGGGTGAATCATACTCGTTCAATTCGAAGACCTGCATTCAAACTTTTATGCATCCAGAGCACAGGTATCGGAGTTCTTCGAACCCTCGATCCAATCCACGGTGGACTCCATCAGGGATAACTTCAGCCAACGCCTTGCTACAAATTCTGTTTGTACACTTTGGTCTTCTTGAAATTCGCTTCTGATTACCCTTGAGTAGTACGCATTTCTCGTCGGTGGATTTGCCACAAGTCCGTGGTTGTCCGAACAATTGGAGGGACGGCTTTTAGATATTGGCTTGAAGTTCTGCAAGCCGGACACTGCTACGTGAGTGGTTTGTCCGTGTGATCAATCCATAATCTAATGGTAGCTGCTGCACAGTAACAAAGCCGTCGCAGTCGGAGCGGTTTCATTCTACGTTGACCATTTCGTGACAGGCAGGATCTCAAAATTCACGTACGGCGTGCCCTGTAGCATAACATACAACCCTTTCGATCCAGAACACGCCCAGCGCGCACACAAATCGTTTATTGATGCCATGGGTGAGAGACGTATTCCTGGCTATTTTACTACCATGCTGTCGCGGGTTTGTCATACACATTCTTCACTTCGCTTTTCGAATTGAATTCTATCGCTCTGCAGGGCACCAAGGTTCTGGAGGACCGAGAGATTCGATATGGCTTCTCCTGGGTATCCAAAGGCGCCCCACGGCAATATGTCTCCCCGGAAATCGTCAAATACACAGGGACTTTGTTTGCCCCCGAGTGGGTGGACACAGAACAAGGTAGAGTGCTCAGCTTCCCCTGTTACTTTGTGAAAGTACTTAGAGCCAAAAAAGGCAAGTTCAAAACACTATGCCGTGTCGGGGCCGACCTCTCCACCGCTCCACATACACAAAAACTTAGGAAAAAAGGAAAAAAAGGAAAAACGTGCTACATGCGGGGAGCTGATGTGATTTTACTCGTGGGCCTCACAGAACTCAAGGCACAGGTCAGTTGGATCGACTCCGAAACCGTGCGTGCACACATCGTTCTACATGTGTACGTTTACCTCACCTAGTTTCTGGACGCGTGAATCCAGGGGACAGAAAGAAGGTTTGCGGTACCGTTTTCTGAGTTTCTCATTCCCAGGCTGAATTTGGTTTTTAGGAGCGATGCTGTGGTTGTCTATGACAACCCCTCGGAAAGGATCATAGGGGACGTCGCCGAATGAGGTTTTCAGCATGATTTGGGTTGTTCAACTGGTCGCGTTTTACTTTCATTATCCCCACGGCCGTGAGGGGGGGTCTTGTTGTCTGTCTGATCGAATTTTGGCTAAACGACCTTAATTTCGCGTCAATTTGAACTTGTCTTTACCCACGGTCCTCCTTTGGCTCGTTTCGTCTGCTGAGGATACTCCTTATACTCCCTCTGCGCACAAGGCTGCCGGGTACGCGCCTGTGCACGAAGGTCGGATCCTAGATATGATTCAGCCCTGTGATTGCATGCCTCTGCAGGCACTAGCAAAGCTGTGCGTTCTTTCGCTTGGGTGTTCGTTACACGATCTTCCGACACGTTTCAAAAACATGATAAGAAAAGATGATGTTTATAAGAAAGGACCCCCATTATTTCACCGTCGCGCCCTTTATCCTCAATCCCTGGCGATTCTACGGAGGGGTCTACGTCGAATGGCTGTGGCTCTTCTCACGACGGACTGTTGCTGGACCACTCCGCTGGCTCTGCGAGAACTATGACCACGAGGGTACTGGGGTAGGTTGCGAATTTACTGTGCTACCTTTCGAGACGTATTGTGTGTGGCCACTCCCAATAGTATCCAAGCTGGAATTTCTCGCGTCCGTAGTAGACGGAAACTGGCAGCTTGGCAAAACTATGATGACTGTTGGTCGGATTGCTCACGTACTATCTTGGCCTAATCTGAGTAAGGATCCCTCAATTGGTGTAACATTACCCTTTCCACGTTTTCCTGAAGCCTAAAGACCCTTGGGGTCAAACCGGCTGGTTCCAAGCGCGATGCCGTTCCTGAGCGACTAGAAGTACAACGCTCGCTGATTGTACATCTTTGCTAGAACAAGGGAAGACGTTGGGGAAGTCATTGTGGCTGTTCTTTAAGACAGTCGTTATTCTTTACGAAACCATGCGTCAATCCGGGAGCGAAAACGCTGGTTTGGTTGACCTTCTAGGACGCCTACGTGATGGGAGCTGCGATGAAACTGACTACAAGATCCTTGCCAGCCGGTGCCTGAGGGTACATTTACTTCCAGAGGACGGGCGGAGAGTAGAAGTTTATGGCTATCATTATTGCAAGCAACGCGACAAGGGACGCCATAAACCGCAGGACGGCAGAAGCGTTTGCAGCATGGACGGGAATGGAGTTGCATTGGTACCACGCAGCAGATACACACCTGGACCACCACCACGATTACCGACCCTGGCCTGCTTTTTTCCTTCTCACATCACTCTTGGGCTTTGTAGGGCCCCTTACATTCCTTAGGTCGTAACACCATTCCCTCACTCGCCTTAGGCGTTTACTCCCCCATAATTTATTCGTCATCTCTCATTTTCTTTCGCTGTCCCCGGAGTCAGATCCTCCCTTTAGCGCAATCAACTGTGTGTTAGATAATACCAGCCGGCCTTGTCACTTCGTGTGTACTTGTGGATCCTTCTTCCGGGATAATAAATGTAATTTCAAAGAAAAAAAACGAAACGGAGGAGCTGAGGAAGGAATTCTCTCGTTCGGTGTATGTACGTTGCTCTTGCCCTGCTTATGCTTTGGTCGTGGGCATTGCCACCTGCCGGCGCTACCGATCACAAAATGACCGTACATCCATACCATCTGTTCATGGCCCTCAAGAGAAGCTCCCGCTCTCGTCAAAATCAGAGAGGTTATTGTACTCGGAAGTTACCAGTTCACTCAAGCAACAGATTTGACCTTCTTCCGTCAAGACCATCATTTACACACACCAAGAAATACGTTTGTTCGCTCTCCATTACGACCACAACTAAGCTTCGTCTCCTACAACATCCTTCTCCAAAACTACCTTCGTCTTCAACAGGATTTCTCCGCGCCGAGTTTCACTTGGTCTCCCACATGTGCTTTTCCCGACTCCCACTTCCGTCGTCCCCGCAACATTGTCACGTCTCCCGGTGGCGGGACCACTGGCACTATCAGATCCAAAATCGTTGACCATCCTCGCGTCATCGAACGCGGTGTCTGGGGCTTCAAATAGAAGGGTCATGTCGCTGGATGTGACCTCGACCATGAACGTAGACTCCAATCGAATAATGACTTGGACCATCGATTCTATTCTTTCGAGCGCGACGGCTTGAACGAATTCGGCCGACTTTTCAGGAGACGGAAACGATCCCGTCTCGTCAAGCGCACTCGCCAATTGCTTGACCAACGACCCAGAATGGGGCGGTGGCCGGGAGAGGTACCTGTGGGTCAACGATCTCCATGTGGCTGAGACTGCTTGCCCCTCTGTGATATGTCAGTCGCATGCTACCTGGGGTCGACGATATGACGCTCGCCTGAGGTGGATATGTTTTTGTAAACGGATTTGAGTATCCCAAATTCCGGGTGGTGAACCCAGCTCGAAGTCATCTTCGCTGCCTGGGAACAGAGGGTCGATTGGAGCAGGAAAGTCAGACCCGTGAGGTCTCGGTTGCGGGCTAGCTGGACGAGGGTGGGGGTGTGGGGCCGAGAAATGGGATCGATATCCATTCGACCGGCGGCCTGCGATGACTCCAATTTCTCCCATTCCTCGGTCAAGGTGACCGCGATCTGGAAGATGATTTCGTTGAGATCACGGACGATGCCTAACACCTCGACCTCGGATAGGCGGTCGGTGGTGGACAAGAAGGTGCGTGCCTCGGAGAGTTCTGCGGACCTGGTCGCCAACAGTTCTTCGGTTTGTTTCAACCGTTGTTCAACTGCTCGAGTGCGTTGG